>JAYMSH010000544.1:0-10674 GCA_036897905.1 Aragoa cleefii | reverse complement strand
ACTGCTCTACGTCATGGCCAGCGGCGCTCCGCGACGCTGACCTGGTGACGCGGCCTTCACCCCCCCTTTTTTTTTTTGTCGTTAGCGGTGACGCTCCCCTCGAGCGTCACCATAGCGGCAAGTCTAAGTTAACAATAAAAACTCTATCTATCGTAGGTTCTTATCTAGCATAAAAAAGTGTCTGGTATATGTCCCCATCCACGTGCAAAAGAATTTGAGGTGGGTGGAGAGGTATCCGCCCTAATAACACTAGAAGTAGAAGGGGGTGTTCATACGCACCATTGTAGAACTGTCTGAAGTAGAACAATCCATGACGTTTCGCTGCCGGAAAATATGACGAGGCACAAGAGACTCTAAGGTATGTTTATCCGACAAGAGAAGAGTGTCCAATAGAATTTGCATTTTCTAAAAAAAAGAAGGGATATCTTCAAATATCAAGTTGATCCAAGGTCTCTCGGAAGTTTTTTCTTCTCTGAATAGAGCTTTGTTTCTTTCCATCACTTCACACACGTCTTTCACGCTTAGGTTAAGGTTTCCGCCGGGCTTCCAACGCACCGATCATCTTCTCCATTCAACTCTGTCTCCTTTTCTAGGCGCTACTTCATTATAGAGTTTCATTCATCGATAAGTTTTTGCGATTCATATGCTTAACAAAGAAAAGGAAAATTTCAGAAAAGAAAAGGTGATATGCATATTGAAAAATATGTATACGCATATCAAAAAATACGATGATAAAAGAATGACCTCATTCCTTCAAGTGATTTTAGAAAAACTCCAGGATAAAAGAATTGAGTTCTCCGACCGATTGGAAATTGTGGGAAACCAACGTGGATAAAAGAAATAGATCCCTACCAAAGCTTCGCTCTCTGCCAAAGCCAGAGCTGAACTCTACAATTTCCCGAATTCCGGTGAAGAGTTGTCAGTGATCAATAACAGAAAATGTGATTTTTCTTGTGTTAGAAAAGATCATTTCCCCAACTTTTACCGAATAATTATCTGTGAAAGATAGTAGCACTTTTAGACACTTTGAGCTTTCAGTATTTTTAAAGTTTTACACTTTCTCGCTGACGCTTTCCCTAGCACTTCCTTTTTCCTTTCCATCAGCCATGCGTACGTTAAAAGTGCATTGCAATTTGGCACCGAGGGAGATACAAAATAATACAATCAATTCATGAATAATAATATGATCATTATATCCATTGTGATAAACCTCCTAAAACTTGTACTACTTTACAAGGCCCTGTCAAAGAATGAATCACATTCTTCACACGCGTAATCAACTCATAAGGAAGAAAAACAAAACAAAAAAAAACCTTTACCCAGAATCCAGCAAAGAAAGAAAGAACAGAGAAATGTGGATTCAACAACAGACAATCCAAACATAGACCGCACGATATATCAAGCATAAAGCAACTGGAAGAGTTGCTCCGTTGGCCGGTATATCATATGAAAAATAAATCGGGGAGAAAAGAAATAAAAATAATAACCAGGGGGTCGATCTCCCAGCGGCTGTTGATAAGTCTTCTACTTTCTACCAGTTTTACGTTTTAACTCATTAGCCGGCCTCCCAATCCGCTGCGGAGTATGACCTTGGCCAACTCCATTGACCACTGTACGTGATTTCATCATGGACCTGATGCAAACAAACATGAGTACATTGCAACAACCACTCATGTGTTATTTCTTGGTAGAAAAGCATTAGTAACATGAGCAACGCACAACTCCAAGTAGATATGCCATTGTATGTATTGTACTAGAAATGAACATATCACCCTCTAAAATTATCATATACAAACTTCTTAACATATGGTTGGATCCAAAAACATTTCAACAAAATAAAAGTATGAAAGACACAAAAAATAGATAGTCTAGGGGGGAGGATGTTCCTAATGAGAAGTATTCACTTTAGGCTACTCGCAGTGAATTCAATTTAAATAATATTTTCCAATTACAGATTACACGGGGTGGGTTTTGGCAATTTATCTGTAAAACAGCTATAATAAACTTGGCTCCTACTGTACGAAATAAAGCTAAGATAAAAAATTACCTGAATTCTGGGCTTTTGGTTTGTTTTAAATTTGGTGTTTGAACCTTCGTACCAATCCCATTGCTGAAGGTTCCAAGCTTTGTTTGGTTAAACTGCCAGACTAAATCAGGCTCTGACGAGTTGCTAGTCCCAGCGTCAAGCTCATCCAGGTCATCAGTACTATTACCATCGTTATTCGTCAAATATAGGTTGAACGACTTTTCAGGGTAGTAATTAGAAGAATCGGATAGATATTTCTGGTAAAAGTCGTCAGATGTGTTCACATTATTGGATTCCCAGCAGTCCAAGGGGCTCTCTTGTCCAAGAATATGCTCGTTCTTGTTCACCATTACCTTGTCCACCCATTCACCCGCGCCCACTTCTCTATCCTCATCACCGTTATTTTGGCAAGGGTTGCTTATAGGTGACCAGGTAGGGGAATTTCCGAGAAGCTCATCTAGATCCATACTCTGCCTCTTTTGTCTAATCACAGAATTGTTGTGAACCTATGAACACAAATCAAACGTATGTTTAAATATGTAAGTGTGGTAATTTCATACCCACACTAGCACTTAAAGTTGGCCAGATGATTACGTGGATGCCGATTTCATTGTGAAATCATTACCTCTATGTTTCCTACATCTTCCGCTGGTTTCCTGAGACCATTTGGCGACTGCATGCCCAAATCTCTAGCATTTAAAGTTGGAGGGAAAAGTGACGGAATGCTGCATGGACTGCCAAACACTTTTTGTTGTGTTAATACTGATTCTCCATCTTTTCTTGCTAAGGCAGCCCTCAGACTAGCAACCTTAAATAAATAAATAAATAAATAAATAGAAGTGAAGCGATAACTCGAACAAATATAAGCTGTCCAGATGAATCGAGCTATTAAAAGAAAAGGTAAAAATAAATAAATAAGAAGAACCTGCTCTTTAAGTTCTTTGACATCCGTAGTATCCATATTCACCCGTGCAGCACCAAGTTCAACAGTGGCTACACGATCAGCAAATTTCAGTGTGCTAATTGTCTCTCCAACAGCATCAGGCTCAGGGCTTATGTGAACAAACATCAGTGTCTTTGCTTGCCCTCCTAAAATACATGTCCCCATGTTAAAATCTGAAAAAAATAAGCAAGTTATATATAGGAAATTTATTGTCCTTACCAAGTGAATCTTGGAGTAGTTGGGTCAGTTTACTGTTTCGGTAGGGGACATGTGAATTCTTTTGGGCAAGAGCCGATATCACATCACCCAATGCAGAGAGGGACCTATTGATGTGTTGAGCCTCTTTAAGCCTGTCTCCCGTCACTTCAGATTTGTCAACTCTCTCGCTTCCAGCCAAATCAACTAAATGCATACACCCTCGAAGAATATTTCCAGAAGTCAAATCTTTTCCTTGTACGTGAACAGTTAAACAACTGGAATGAAGAAAAAACTTTTCACTCAGATAGCTCTCTTTAGACACAAAACAGTATTATCGATACATGTTTGTATTCATATATATAAAGTATAAACACAAAAACAAAAAAGAAATACTCACCTGTGAGAGCGACTGCTTCGATCATTGAGAGCGGTTGCACCCACAACACGATTCTTTTGCCCAAGGTTCATAAGATCAATTACATCAAAAGTTGAAGAAACACGAACCAGACATGCATCTGGTACACTGAGTCCCGTTTGAGAACTATTTCGAATTTCTAACGTAACCTTAGTTAAAGAACCATTGAGCGACAGTTTTTTCTTTCTTATCTAATGGTTTCTGAAATTAATTGCATAAAATATTATAAGAAAAAGAATTATTGTGAAGGATATCTTCCTTTTAAGCCATCAGTGACAAGCAGATCCCTGACTTGTTCATTGTAAATCTCAATCATCTGAACGGACACGTCGTAGCGAAAGGTATCCTTTCTTTGCTCAGCAAGAAGGAAGAGATCACCGAGAGCTCTGTAGTTCACTCCTCGACTATGCTCTGTGAGATCTTTCGGTCCTGTCTGAATAAGATTGAAAATAACTGATTTTATTAGAGGACGAAACAGGTAAAACAAACAATCCTTTAAGAGATATGTGACTACTATCTTACCATGGTAAAAGTTTTTCCTGATCCTGTCTGACCATAAGCAAAAATGCAAACATTGTAACCATCAAGAACTGATCTTACTAAAGGCTGGGTATCTGAAAAGACCTCCTCTGAAATAGGAGACAAAAATAGGTATTATAGATACTTACAGAATCCCCAACAATGAGAAAAAAAAAATCACAAGTTGGCGCCCTAACCTTGAGTTGCAGAAGGCCCAAACACTTTGTTAAAGTTGAAAGATTTCCTTCCTTTTCCGTTCTTTGCTAGAGTGTTTATTGTTACAATCCCATCCTCGATATGATCCACGATACTTGAATGATTAAACTTCCCAGAAAGGAATGGTCTCACACGACAATAGACCCTGATGCTTCCTGATAGAATCAAAAAACTTGAGAGTTAATCTACTTGAGAACATTCAGAAGAGGAGGATAACATACCACTAGAGACCCAATGTTACCTTTAAGGTCTTGGACTTGGTTATAAAGTTTTCGATTTTCCTCGAGTACTCTATGATAACCAGAAGCAGCATGAGCTAATCCATTAATATGATTGCCTGAAAAGTAAGAGCAAATGTGAAGTTAATATTAGAAGAGAGCTGAAATAGTCTTAACATATTCTTACCCTCAGCTTTACATGCAGTATCTAGTTTTGACTCAAAGGAAGAACCATTGAGGAATATAACTCATACCAAGACAGCAGAATTCTTCATTAAATTTCATTTGCATGAACTGCATGCCGGATCTTGTAGCAGAGAGTGTGTGTTTCAGAATCTAGATGAGAAACCAAAAAATGATACATTATCAGCTAACTTAAGGAAGGGATAGGAGTTGTCAACATGATGAGGATTGAAGATTGCATCTGGTTTTATTGCTTCTTACCTTAATATCATTATGTTGTTGAGCGACAATCATTTTCTTCTTCAGGACTCTATTTTCAAAATCTTTATCGTCAATGCTGTTCTTCTCTAATGTATCATCATTCTTCAGTAGTGGAGTATTCTTTTCTTGAATCTTAGTTTCAAAAATTAAAAATAAAAAGCATCAGTACAGCAAAGTAAAAGAAATCACATTTCAACTGTTTAGTCGAGAAATTTCTCTAGCAATTGGCAGAAAAAAGATTACCTTTCCATTTGATGAAGACAACTTGAATGCAGATCTATTACCATGAGAACTGATGGAGTCAATAGGACTCACTTTCTTCTGTTAAAATATCAAAACATACGTTCAGTTACTGGATGAGATAATCAAAACAATGTTTTAAGTGTTCTATGAGGAATCAGAATATTCACCGGATACATGCAGTGCAACATAGGAGAATGGAATAAATGATTATCAGCTGCATGTACATTACAGTGACTTTAAAGAAGTAAAAACTATACCGATTCAATTTGACTTGCAATGCAATGTTCAAACTCCTCCACGACCTTAGTTAATACCGACTCCACAAGCTGTAGAAGACAAATATTCTCTAGTCAGAGACACAGGTTATGAAGACGTAATGTAGCTGAAGATTCTCCAAAGATAGAATTCTGGAAGCTAAAAAATCGAGTGAATATTTAAACAATTATTCAACTAACTAAAAAGTTATAGTCAATGTTAGTATATAACAAAATAGAATGCTACATAAAAAAATTGAGCTCCTAGTCTATCCCCGTGTGGGGGAGGATCACAAAACTGGTGGTATGTATACAGTACATAAAAGTACGACTTTCCTTGAATTGTACAAATCACTTACACTTGGAACTTCGTCAGGCTTCTTATCTAGCAGAATTGCTCGAACAAGCATGCTCAAGGAAGAACTTGGCTGTTCACAGAAGATGACAAAAATAAAAGAACTAGATGAATTAGCACTTCAGCTTTAAACGACGGCATTGCATACCTAATATTCTACTTCAAACCTCAAGCTACTTACCGTTCTGCTAGCATCTGCATCTTTACATACACCATTCAAGCATATTTCATGCACTGATGTACTCCTTGACAAAGAATTTGTAAATGGCTCTGAATTCTTTCGAACAAATTGTTTTGCAGATGTATTGGTTTTCGCATTTCCGCTAAATCTCCAAACCCCATTTCCACCTGCTTGTTTCCATTCATCGTAGGACTTGAGTGCCAACACTGAATTCACAACTCGTGAAGATTTTCCTCCCTGGAAAAGAAAAATAAAAAATCTCAAAATGTCACTCGAAACAATTTTCCAAGTAGAACCATCAAGTTCAATTAACCAAGCAAATAGTCATCTATTTGTTTCTGTAAATACTTTATTTATATGTATTCGAATGCTAATATCTAGTTAGACATACCTGCTCGAGGTCAGAGACCTCAAAAGAGGGGATTCCCATCTCTTGCACAGCTACAAGAAAATTCCTCACGTTCTCAAAGTACTGATAAGCAGACAAAGCAGCACCATCTGGCATTACTGCAGAGTCACATGGACTCTCAACAACCTAACAGATATACAACAATTCAAACCCAAATTAGCACTAAAGGCTGACCAGTGCATGAAAAAGAAGTTAAACGTTGCGTTACAGCAACCTTTTGCACAGCTCCAGGGTGAACTTTGTTGAGTGCATTACAGAGAATAATCCCACTTCTTAATCCAAGTCTAAATTCTTCCTCAGAAGGTTCAGCTGGTAAATCCCTTGCACCCACTACTCCGACCGCTTTCCTCAGCCAAGCTGCAGCTTCATATCTTCTTATCGCTACATAAACAGAAAATTGGATTAAGTTATGAAAGTATTTACTTATGCAAGCAGAAATCTACGCGGTCGTACGGATATTTCAAGTTTTACTTGTATCTTTTTTTAAAACATATTGTACAAAATCTGTAGATAATTAAACTATTCATGGATCCATTGTCTGCATTATTCCCTCATAAAATCTGAACCAAGGAGCTCCAAATAATTAAATTATCATAAAATAAGATATTGGCCGATTTTCCCACTTTTATAAACCAACGGATTTGAGAAGCAATTTTCGATGTCAAACATTATGAAAACTGAAACTGAAGAGGAAGCTTAATAAAATGAAAATCAAACGTCGTCATCAATCAACAAAGTGAAATGAACACGAAGATCACAACATTGACAAATCCGAAGAAAAAAAAAGAGCACTGGATTATTCAGTTATGAGATTTAAATTCCAACAACAACCAATCCCAATTTCATCTATCTAAACCGCAAAAATGAAACTTGCATTTACTAGATATCATGAGCCAACAAAACATTAGTAATACTAATTTGGAAAATTTACCAGCTTCTTGGGCTCTCCGAGCATCGAAATCGAGACCACGAGATCGATTACCGTGCTCTTGCAGAACATCCTCGACCACAGACGCAACAGAGAAGGACAATTCATTGGCCGCCATCTCAAAATTCAGTCAATCAATTAATGAATTTCGATTTCAGTAATCATCCAAATCACTCACTGAATTGATTGAGGCGAGGCTTAGCTTGAGTGAAAAGGGAACAAACAAACCTGTAGCTAGAGTTTATTTACAGACAGATCACCAAACTAACAACAAAGGAATAAAGGAATGATGAATAACAGCAACAAACAACAACGCCTTTATCTTTGTCAATCAAACTCTACAGTGAGGATTTGGCCATGGCTTCTTTTTCTTTTCTCTCTCTTGTTACAAACTGGAAAGGTTTTTCTCTTTGCTTTATACCACTAGTAGTAGTGATGATGTGAGTAAGTGTTTGCTCTACTCTTCTTTTTTTGAATTATAACCCCTTTCTTTACGAACCTCACTCCAAACCTACAGCCCCGGAGACATTGACCCAACTGTCACGGACACTTTTCTTTTCCTTTTTCAAACTTTATTCCGCCTTTATTTTTCTGATTTTTAAATTACAATGCCCGTTGGTCCTGAAAATCATGAATCAAATGCTAAAATGGCACTTCTTTTATATCCTCAAATATTCTGCTATGCGGAGGTGGAATTCGGGTCAGGTGGCCCCCTTTAATTTCAAAATTTTATTGTAGCGTGATACTCTTCAAATTTGATTTTTCTTCCGGCCTTCCAAATTCGATCGAAATTGAAATTCAAAATATTTCCTTACTGCTACTATATTATATAAATATCTTTATAAGTGTAGTTATACCGTGAGGTACGAGATGTTATAATGCAATCAGAGAGATCAAACATATTTTATCTTAGTTAAATGTGATGTGCGAACGAAATTTATAAGTTGAGTCAGAATTACGTATTATAACTTATTGTATGTAGGTATTAGCATAAAATCTTTAGTCACGTAGTTATTTATATATTATTTGTAAGGATCAACTCGGGAACCTAGGATCGGACGAATGACAAATAGATTATGTTAGAGCCTATTTCTAATAAATTATAAGAGGGAGTTTTCCACACACGCTTGAAGAGGCCCTTCTTTTTGTGTTTTCCGTTTCTCCTCCATACCATTTCTTCTCTCGTTTCTCATCACTCATTCTCGATTCATTCTCCGCTTTCTTTGTCTTCTTCTTTCAATCCGTCTTCTTCCAGATCCAATTTAGCTTCCCCAATTCTCCTTCTTCAGCTTTACTCTCAACTGGAAACCTAGCTCCCGTCATACCAATCTAATAGTTGTATTTGTGCATGTCTCCCACTACTTACGAGGGTATGATGCCATAACAATTAAAAGCACCTTCTTACTTTGGAAGGAGAGAAATGTATTTTTCTAGAATCGTCAATAGAAAAATATCCTATATTTTTTTCAAGTAAGGTGTTACATAAATACATATAGGAAGTGATAAATCGTCTAAGCATGCAATTGTTTTTACAAGCATCCCTTGGATCCACTCATGAGTTTCACTGAAAATATTCATTGCTAAATAACATTCTCGTTATTTTTGAGTTTATCTAACCTTTAGACCGCTTTTTATGAATTTTGATGAATATAATTTCTCTTTCCCACACTAGCAGCATCTGGGTATGTACTCTTAGAAGGTACTTCAATAAGGTATAGGTTATTATTTGATTTTTTTAATATTTATGTAATTTAAAGTTTAGGTAAGTTGTCATCATTTGTTACCAAAAAGCTACTAAAACAACACAAGAAAGAATGCAACAAGTATAGTCCTTTTTCATGTGGTGGCCTGAAACGCCCGTTGTGTCGATAGAATCAAATGAACAGTCTATTTTTTGGTCGTTAGGTATCCATGTGTCACAATTCTTATATGGAAAAATATTACTGAAGTATCAATCAAGATACATAATTATTTGTAGTAAGTAATAACATTGACATAATGGTACATTTGCGTTACTTATTAACAAGAAAAATTTGTTTCCAACGGGATTAATTTGCAAGCATTCCCAATTCTTTCATATTCAGATAAGATCATTCTAGTAGTATATGGAAGGTAATATATTTTCGCCCAGATACTTATACAAACGTTACAAAGTTTATAACATGAATCATAACTATAATTATATACATATATTGTAAAACTCATGAAAGAGGGAAAGACCGAAGAAGCACTCGTAATGCATGTCTGTATACATTTATTTTATATCTAAATATTATGAGCAACACTTGCGAGATATCGAGATATGAAAAAACAAAATGCAATTAGACAAAATTTAAATCTCCAAATACAATTTTTAGAAAAAAAGAAAGAGAACAAAAAAGAGACCGGATATAAAGGCCGTAATAATGACTATCTCTCTCTAATTTTCTCCCTCGAGCCTGCCTGCAACATTCTCCGCCCATGGCTGCCTAACTTTTTCAACCAGACGTCACTCCCCAAATCCCCATCCGACACAACCTCATCTTCCTCCATCCAATCCAAGCTCTCCCTCTTAACCTTCCTTTAAGTCCCTTCCCTCCATAAGCTCTTGCCGGAAACCTCCTCTGCCATCACCACCCTCCTAGCCACCTTCAAAACCCACCACCCCGCCACAATCCACTTGTCGTTCATGGAGGGCGATTTTGTCCTCAATTGAAGGATCAAATAGTACATCATTAGAGCTCAAAATGAGGTGGGGTTTCGTTTCTCGTTTTAAGCTCAAAATACTCCACCATCAGTACTCCCCCATTTTGTTCTCATTTCCTGATCGTAAAAACGGTGGCTGCGAGGGTGGGGGCGGGGGGTGAAGCGTGGTGGAGCCATTTTTCTTGAGAAAGTTGGAAATGAAATTGTAAAGAAGAAGACGCGTAAATGGTGTGTTTCCTGATGGGCTTTTCTATTCTCAGGTCAACTTAGTTCTGACCTCCATGGAGGTCGTCATTAGATGAATAAACATGTGTCAGTTTTGTTTAGAAAATTAAATCTTGACCGCTGATCTCAGTACGAAGTGATTATAATCATACGAAGGAGTATGATTGACTTAAAAGATATAATAAAATTAATTAAGATTCTCATAATTTATAAAATTAAATTTTTAACCATGTTAAAAAATAAATTAAATATTTACAAAGAGCATAACCGTATATTATTATTGTTAGGATCTCTGTAATTAGATTTTGATGAGAACATCTGTTGATCTTATTGTAAGATAGGTAGACCCCTAACCCTTTTGAAAGTTGTATTTTTAGAATATGGTTAGACAGGCATCCTGAAAAACATATCAGAT
>JAYMSH010000543.1:0-10677 GCA_036897905.1 Aragoa cleefii | reverse complement strand
TATGCAAAACACAAAAATCGGGACTTAGTGCAAAATCAATCCAAAATTATGTAAAATAGTCGAAATCTAAGATAACTAAGGCGGAGAATGTACAGTTGAGACATTGCAAAACCGGACTCATCAAACCCCCCAAACCGAACTTTGCTTGTCTTCAAGCAAACATCTAGACTCAATAAAATAACAAAACAAGTAGTACATCAAATACAGACAAGTACCGGTCGATTGTAGTCATCAAATGCAATGTCACTAAGATCCTTTTCTAGCATGATGATTCAATTAGAAAGTATAGTCCATTCAAAGTCAACTCCGTGAGCAAATAATTTATGCAAACAATGGTAGTACCTTTCCAACTCATGTATCACTCATACCACTCTTGTAGGGGTATGAAATATACACCCAACTCAACTACTACTAGGACCTCAACTATATGCTTGATCATTGACTCAGTTATTCATACGATGGCCACATCAAAAATCACGGTGAGGTCTTTACATTTGGTTGTAATGGGGCTTAAGGGTAAGAAATATTTACTTTTGGACAAGAATTTGGATAAGTGGCTCAAGAGTCAACAGACTCAACCTATAAAATCTACTTGTGTTTTTGAAAACTATTCAGAATTCATCTAGACGCGCTCCCTTTCTTTTAAAGCTCATACTATTCGAATCATCCCAAATTTTCACAAGCGTGCCAGCGTACTTCAAATGAGTCATAGTGACAAGTTCTAATGAAATATTCCTAGTAGGGCGAGAATCACAGAAGAAATGAATGAATGACACAATTTTTTTTCATCAGTCCAAATAGGCTCAAATCTCACCCAAAGGTTTCTGGACTTCCAAATTTTACTTGCCCTATTTGTTTAGGAATAAACTAATAACAAGAGTTCTACCTCTTCGCTACTCAAGAGCAAATTAACATAACAATTAATTACTACAATAATCAAATTAGCTATCATACTTGTTAAACAGACTAAAAAAATAAAAATAAAAATTTTACCCAATTTCTAAGAAAGCAATAAAAAAATATACAGCCCACGAATAAATATAAGATTTGATCCTTATTACTCCCCCACTCCAAACCTAAACAAGTGCTAGTCCCTTAGCACAAAAATATTTAAAGAAAGTAAAAGGAACGAATCTCCCCTGATACTGGGTGGCGGTGGCAGATGATGTGATCACTGGCCTGGTGGTGGGAATTGCGGGAATTGGTAGTCCACATTCCAATGATGCTGCATCCACCTAACCTCCGCATTGTTGCGGGAAGGGTGGTCTCCTCCATTTGTCCTAAGCATTCGTGGCACTACAAAAAAGGCAAAAAATAGCGACGAAAATTTTCGACTCCCGAAAAAAAAATTCGTCTTTATACTATTTAGCGACGGAATTGCGACGACAAGAGTGGCGTCGTGTTTTCCTTGGTCGCTAAATGAAGGATGACGGAAGTCCAATTCCGTCGTAGTTTAGCGATGGAATACTCCATCGTAATTCCATCGCCGTTGCCACACCACCAACACAATTTGGGACACGTTTGGGCGGCGGAATAGCGACGGAATTGTTTTCATCACAAGTAGCGACGAAATCATTTATGTCGTTAACAATGAAGGGGACATGTGTTCTACGAACTTAGCAACGAAATTATGTGTCATGTGAACTATTTCGTCGCTATTTTATATAATTTTTTGAATTTTTTTTATTTTTATCAAATAAACCAGTATTAAAATATATTTATAATTAGAACAATGTACCAAAAATCACAAAAATTTACTCATCAATCCCGAAATTACTGAAAATACTGAATTTGGTAAAGTATTTCTACAAATATCAAAAAACAACACTAATACGTCCGAAATCCATTAAAAATGTCAACATGTCTGTCAGAAACACCAATTAAGTATCTGAAATATGAATCAACACACATATGCGAAGTGGGGGGCTGAGCGGGTGGGGTGAACATGCCTTTAGCCTATAAAGACGCACTCATGGCCGCAACCAGTCGCTGCATCTCCATCCTCTAGTGCGCTCGGCAACAAGCTCCTGTTGTAAAGGAATCACAACATCTTGGACCGCTGCAGTGATATCAGCTTGACTATACAACGATCTAAAACCAGAACCGCGAGAACTACCACCCGAGCTGACATAAGAAGAAGCCGCGCTACCTAACCCAAGGATCTGCTTCTTCGAGCTCACCGAATTGCCTTCGAAGAAGATTTCATTAAGCTGCTCAACAGTAACATCATCTCCTTGCTCGGCAACCCGCGCTTCTGCCGCGTTATGTGTTTATAACAAGGGAAATAATATCAAACCGTTATAAAGCCTTTCACTTACTACCAAAATTCCTATGTTAGCAAATTTTGTTAGTCACATAAATCTTTGAACTATATGTATGCCCATCAAAAATTCTCCCCCCCCTTATTCTTCCATATAAAATAGTGAAGGTATATATATTTTTTTTCGATTTTTTTTCCATCTTCTCTTTATTTCAATTCCTTCAGAGGGTAATTCAACCAAGGCCTCTTACTCATTCCTTATGCTTTTCTTCTACTTTCTGAAAAACTTCACCCCCAAACCTATTCCTCTGGAATACGGTTTGGTTAATAATTTTCCTATCTCATAATATACTCATCAAAAGATACGGGATAAATATATGTGAAGTTTAATCAAAGAATTGGCTGAACGGCTCAAAAGGGTGAGCAATCAAGGAATATTTATAATTTTGGATTAAAATCTAGGTCCTATCAATTTTCAAACGAATGCCTTATGACTTTTTGTACAATCCTTCAAATCATATGTGACCAAACAGACTATAGCAAATCTTAGAGACACAAGAACTAGATGAGTATCTCTCAATCAAATGAACAGACTGACGACAGGCTTTCAAGCATAAATCTCACAAATATGGTTCTTTGGTCACCATGCTTATATTTCTATCTTAACAAAGACTTAGCGATTAAACTCGGAATGAATCTAATATCAACTTCATGCTTCAAGACCTCTAAAATAGAGCAATCTACTTCTTACTCAAAACAAAATCTAGGCTACATAATATCAAATTTAATATTACAAATCGCTAAATCATCCAAATTTAAAGACTATCACCTAAATAAACAAGTTTCGAACATCAAAAGACAAATATCCAAATTCTTCAAGTAACCAATATAAAAATGAGAGATCGAAACTTCCCTTTTTTGGTGCACGGCGGCGGCGGCTATCTCCTTGATCCACTAGCTCAATCGAAGGGTCCAAATTGCGCCATCATCGTCCCAAAGCGCGATTTTGTCTTCTCCATCTCCATTTCGTGATTCGCCTTTGCTTTCCTCTCGGCTTCCTCATTCCTTGTCTTATCCTCTTCTTATTCCCTCTCTCTCAATAGCATCAAACCGAGTCCCCATCTCTATTCCGTCTTCCCTCGACACGTCATGTTGGTTCAACCTACCAATCAAAGCTTCATATGTGAAATCATCATGATCCTCTTCTTCTTTTGCATCGACGAACTCGAGGGACTGGTTCCTCCACTCAATTGATCCCAAATATGTCTTTCATCCTTCTCATGCTTCGCCGTAATAGTGATATAATATCCTATCCTAATATTCCTTGCTGGAGTATGTAGGCGTGATCCCATTGGCACATTAAAAGATCTACACAATCCCGTTCAAATAAGAGAATGCAAGCGACTTCCTATTGCTCTTGTTCACCTTCTGCATCTCATTCACTATCACTTCACCAATATTAATGTATTGCGGCCTGATGATGGCATAGATCACTCTTATCCTCGACTCCTTCACATCTCCTCGGTTACTACTCAACATAATATTATTTTGCAAAATGTTTTGCCATACTCTCGCTCTCAATGTCAACCACTTCTTAGGTACGTTCCGGTCTTGTCCCGGGAACGTAAAACCATCCACTCAAACAACCGACAATAAATAATTCCATGTTTCATCAAATACCTCTCTAAAAACTCCTTGGTAGTTATCTCCTAAAGTAAACCCGTTGACTCCAAGGTAGGCATTTATCACCTCTTCAGTCAACCGCACATCGATCCCTCTCATCGGCACCATGTTGGCATAAAACTCCTTCACCAACCGAGCATCAAACCCATCTGAGTTTGCTTGCACCAACCTACTCCAACCCCTCCTTTCAACTTCTACCCAAATGTACGAGCATTCATCCGAGACTAGTCTTTCTATTCCTCTTTCAGAACTACAACTCCTCGTTCCCAACATATCTTGTGCCCATATCTTGCATTTTGATCCAAATTCCCATCTTGCATGTGCACACCGCCACTACTTTTTCCTCCTCACGAAGAACTGGCTTCCCTATCTCCTCTCGCGGTCCTACCACACTTGTTTTGTACAACAACCATCCTACAAGTTTTAGGTGTTAGCTAGCAAAAATGCACATAAAATCATACATTCTAGCTCATCATTATTGCATAAATAAATCAAGCATTCCTCCCCCAAACCAAGGACTTTTTAACCTTCCAAACAGTACCATATATCGACAAGTAAAGTCGCATAACGAGTGAGATGCAAGAAATTAAACTGATCATCTAATTCAAGCATTTTTAATCCCATATAACTCATATTTAGCAAACTCTCTTAGAATGTCAACTTGGGCATGCAATTCAAGTTACACATAACTTATAAGCATAATAGACCACATTCGAGCATAAAAGTTGCATAAACAAGGTTTAGCATTCATTCACGCATTTGATGAAACAGTTCATATGCACTGCTTTGGCACCAAATTACTACATCATTCAACCTTTTTCTTCCTACCGACTGGATTCTTGAGTGCTTAACTAGCTCTCCTAAGTCCAAATCAATTCAAATGTCAAAAATCCGTAGTCAAATATGCACAAAAGTTGCATGTTCCTCACTAGATAAACAACTAAAAATACGAGCATAAATCAAGCATTCATCAGTCAAATTCACAAACTTCTCGTTACTACATACTCATGTAAGCATGAATTCAACATACCAATCATCAATTTAGAAAATTAAACACAACAAAGCAAAAATACTCAAATTCAAAGAACTAGGATTTCAAAGTTTCATACTTCGGATTTCTTGATGAATTGGATGAAAATTGAAAGTTAAACGAATCAGTTGAAGCACAATCACTTTAATAACAAGTTTGTAGAAGAAAATAGTAGGAAAAACGAGCTTGAATTGAGTTTTCGGTGGGTGGTTTTCCTTGGCTTCTCGAAAAATTAGCATGTGTGTATGTGTGTTTGTGATGAAACAGGCCAAATACCCCTTTAAAAGTCGAACGGACTGCGTTCACGTTGGATCTCTTGAACGCATTCATGGATTCAACTCAGTATTGGAATTGCTTCAACATGGGCCTGACTGCGTTCACGTTCAAAGTTCTGAATGCGTTCTGAAAGTCAAAATTTCAATTTTTCAAAATTCAATTTAAGCCTGTTTTTTTTCAAAATTCTCCTTTCTCGCATTCCTTTGCTCAAATAACTCATTTCCTTTATACTTTTTGATTTTTTCAAAGCATATTTTTTACAAAAGAAAAATATTTTTGTATTTTTAAATTTTATGAATATTGTTTTGTATTTTTCAATAAATTGATGATAATTAAAATCTATTATATTAAAGCATTAAAAACTCACACAACTCTTGGCTTGTCTGCCAAACAAATTTTTTTTATAGTCGCTAGCTCAAGTTTTCAATCGCGCTATTTTCCGTTAGTTGGAGTGGTGTCTCCTCCACCAACTCCATTACCATCGTTTTTGGGTATCTTTGGTTCGGTTTCTTCTTCCAACGAACCTTCATTTTCCTTTGCTTCTTTTACACCTATCATAAGTGCAAACTCCCTCATCTTGGCAAATATCTTCAAGAAATCTTTGTGACTCTTCTCTTCAAATTCGTATTCACTTCTTTCTTCAATAGATTCTTGCTCTTCCGTTTGGCACAACTTTTCCCCCTTCCATTTGTCCAACTTAGTGCTCTTTCTTTCCCTTAGTTATGCGCTTATTGGATCATCGAAAGAGTCTCCAAGGATTTCCATTTTTAACTTACGATCACACACATTGATACTTATGCTCCTAGTAGCCATAAATGGTCTACCTAACAGAATTGTGTGATCCGCAGTGTTCGATGGTTCCTCTTCAACATCCATTACCACAAAATCAACAGGCACAATAAATTAATCAATTCATACTGGCATATCCTCAATTATTCTTATTGGGTATTTTACAGATCCATCAGCTAATTGAGCAGTGATTCTACTGAGTTCTAAACCTCTTACGTTCAATTTCTCATAAACATTTATGGGCAAAAAATTTATACTAGCTCCTAAATCAAGCATAGCCCAAACAATTTTTTCCGTTACAAAAAGTAATGTTAACATTGAAACTTCTAGGATCTCTTTTCTTTGATGTAACTGTTACAACCGTTCGCGCAGATTCTCTTTGTTCGGCTTCGAACATTCTTTTATTAGCACATAATTCTTGAAATAATTTAGAAAATGAAAGTATATTTTGGATTAAATCTAGAAATCCTATATTATCATTAATCTCATAAAGAATAGAATAAAGTGGGGAGAGTTTTATATCCTTGTCTTGCTCCTTCAAGGAGTTTGGGTAGGGTATCGGTGGATGATAAGGATTCACAACTTTGTGTAATCCCTCTTCACGCTTTTCTTTGCTTGTCTCCCACTTTTTCTTTTACTTTGAAACTCCTCCTTGTTCCAATTCTACTATATCATCTTCTTTTCCATCTTTGGCAGCTTTATTTAGTAGCATAGTCATTATTGACAACTTCACTGCTTCTCGTGGTGAGTGCTCTCGCTTGTTCATGATTTTGAGGTCCTTTATCAAATACATGCTTTTTAATTCTTTGCACATCAATACCGAAATTATTGATCTTCAAGTTGATGTTTTTCATCCCCTCATCAATTGTTCTTATAGGCCTCCCATTAAATCTTCCAATGCATGTACTCTCTTCGCTGTTTCTATCTTATATTCCACTAATCCTTTTTGAAAGGCTACGAATCCTCTTAAAATTCCGGCCATAGTGTCCTTTACATCGGGCTTTGCTTGTGGTGGAGGATGATATTGTTCCCTCCTTGGTTGCATTGGTGCTCCATATGGTTGGGGATTTGTTTTTCTCTATGAAAAATTAGGGTGGTTCCTATAGTTGGGATCAAGCCGGTTATTCACTATACTTTATTCATTGGCCCAATTAACTTTTTCTTGGTCATTTCCCTCAGAAAGATACTCCTTTAAATAGACATGTTCGCACTACACGGTTCACATCTCCACAAATAGTACAAAACACCGATTTATCCTTTTCGACTTTCAACAACTTCAACTCCATTGCAAATTCAGCATCTCCATCTTCTATTTCATAGACTCCCTTATGTCTCCCTCATTGAATCCTAGTACTTCTTTGCATATAATTATCACTCAAGCTTTCTAATACCTCCCTAGCTCTTTCAGGTGTCCTCACATAAAATGAACCTCCAACAGCTTTATCCACCGCCATTTACGTTTTCATATTCAATCCATCATAGAAAAATTGTTCAACATAAAGAGTGGGTATCCATGGTGTGGGCATTGCACCATCATAGCCTTAAATCTTTCCCAAACTTCATAAAACAACTCATATACCTATTGTCTAAAGCTTGCTAAATGCCTCCTCATTTGACAAGTTTTGGTATGAGCATAGACTTTCCCCATAAATTTTTCAAAAACTTCCTTCCATGTGGGTAATGAGTTTGGTGGAATTGTTAACAACCATGTCTTCGCACAATCCTTCAAAGTATTTCTTTGAATACTCTCTTCCTTAACCCATCCTTGGTTAACCCTTCCAAAGGAAAACCGGCTACGACTGCTACAAAATCCCTCATAAAATCACTTGCATCCTCATTGGACACCCATGGAAATTTGGTAATAAACTGTAGTGCATAGGTTTTTGCTCATAGGCTCTCTCATGATCCATTAGGAAAATAGGCAAAATATACGGACCTATAGTGGGTCTAGCGTAATCCCTCATAGTTAATTTATCATGCCTCAATCCTCTATCATATTCTTTTTGATGTCTTTGATCTTCCTCTATACACCTTCTCTATATTTCTCTAAAACGTTCCTCCTATATCTTATCATTACTTTGCTTTTCCTCGACTTCACGCATAACTAACTCTATTTCCCATCTTCTCTCAGCATTTAATTTAGGATTCTCCAATTTTTTCCTCGTATCCTCTATAGTTGGCATAGGTTTTTTTCTGTTTGCTCCACTATTATTTGACATTTGTTTCCCTTGTCTCATATTATTTATCTTCTTTCCTATTCGCTCAACATCGTCTTAGAGAGGTATTGGCTTTTTTCAAGACTTCTCATCCCTTGCATGCACCTACACAAATTCAAAAGTAGCCAACGAAAACTTAAATGACAATACTAAAATTACTACTCACTAAACTAATTATGCTAAAGTAATAAGTGACTAAAAATAATCTAAAACACTGACTCTCCCCAGCAACGGCGCCAAAAACTTGATATCGACTTTTGTGTTGTAAATACTCAACATAACAAAAGCTCACAAGTGGACGAGGTGTCTAGTACCTATTACCTCTAAACACTCCCAAGGTCGATATCAGAGAGAATCGTAGTGTGATATGAACCTTTTGTTCCAAATTCATTTGAGTTTTAAGAAAGATTTAGAAAGAATTTTTCAAATTCTTTCACATGTTCTATCTTTCTTTTAACTTTGGATTATTCAGTTATTAAAAATGGCATCATGGCTGTCATTGTGATTTAATCTGATAACTGAAATCTCATTCAGTATCATGATTAAATATTTTTGTGACTGTTAGAGGGGACCTGAGGCTATATAAAGCCTTTTCCTGCCAGTCCAAAAACACACCAAAAAAAAAAATCTCTCCTCTTCTCTTCTCACTCTGTTCTTGCACTCATATTTCATAAGAGAGTTTTGCACCTCTACAGTCCGATGGGACTTTTTTTTGTAGCTTCAAAAGTTGTCGAGATTGAGTGTTGTACCTTGGGAGCCAGTTTGTCACGGCAGGCTTGAAGCTTAAAAGGCGAACAAATTTGTGCATAAGGGCAAGCGCTTTATTGCTGCCTCGTCCATGATTCCATCCAAAGAATTCCTGACTTCGTAGTTTACTTATACTTATTTTCCGCTACAGGTTGTCTAACAGTCTTAAGCACAAATTTGAAACATTTTCGTAGTATAGGTTTACTTTTCAGTTTATATTATTCTAGTACTTTTGTACTAACTTGTTCTGTTTCTTTTTTAGATGGCTAACGGAAATAACTCGACTGTTCCCAAAAACAATGTTCCACCTGCTGGTTCTGGAACTATTCCACCTGTTACTGGTTCTCGCTTTGCGGTGCCGCCTTTTGTGCCACCGATGCCCAACCGTCCTATACAGTTTGCTCAGTTTGAGAAATCGAATAAGTTTATAGGTTGTAATAATTTTAAACTGTGGAAAGAAAATCTTTTGTTCTTCCTCACCACCTCTCAACTGGTCCGGTTTATCAGAGAGGAAAAACCTGCGAAAGACAAAGATGATCCACAATGTGTGGAATCTAGCAAAGCATGGATTGATTCCGACTATATGTGTCATAACACTATCCTTCTGAGTCTAGATGATTCTCTTTACCAAGTTTTTTTATGAGAAAAAAGGGTTCAAAAGAGCTACGGGAATCTCTAGTAAATAAGTATATTGTCGATGTTGGTGGAACTAAAGAGTTCATTGCTGCTAGGTTTCATGATTACATGATGGTTGATAGCAAACATGTTCTTGAGTAGGCTGAGGAGTTACAGACAATCTATCATGACCTTGCCACTGAGGGCATGCCGATCAATGATCAGCTATAGGTCGCATTGATGATAGAAAAGCTTCCTCCTTCATGGGATGATTTCAAGCATTACTTGAAACACAAGAAGACGGAAATGACACTTGAAGACTTGATTCTAAAGCTCATGATTGAGCACGATGTGAGATTGGCTGCAAAAAGAGTAAGTGGCTTTGTTTCAAAAGCCAATGTTGTGGAGGCTGAGAGCTCAAGGGCTCCTGCTAAAAGAAAACACCCTGCTGACTCTGATACGTGGTATATTGCAAGTGCTTGAGGATGTAGATAGATAAAAGTACTTACTTTAGTAGATCGGAATGAAGGGAATAGCCAGATGTGTTTCCGGATGACTTGCTAGTGTTATTGCAAAACATGGATATATAGGTTATAGCCAGACTGTAATTGGGTATTTCACTGACTTCTATCCTTCCATACGGAATGAAACATATAGAGTTGCGAAAATGGAAATCACAGTTGAAATAGGTACTTGACATAGTATTCTTCGGTCATAGTGATTCTCTTGGGAGTGCACTAGTGTTGTTGGTTTAAAACAATGTTTTGTTAAAAGAAGAGTGATCCGTTGAGATAGATTATCGAACTATTGAATACAGGGAGAGTAAAGAGTAAGTACCCCTTATCGTAGATTGATGAGTTAATTGATCAATGGCAAGGTGCTAGTATTTTCTCATAGATACATTGGAGATTTGGGTATTGCAAGCTTAAGATTAAAGAGATTGTGATTCTAAAGATAGCTTTCGGAACCAGGGAGAATAATGTCCTTATGGTATTAATGATACATGTGTAATATGTGGTTCTTTTGTATTCATCCTAAGATGATTGAAAGAGTTAGCATAC
>JAYMSH010000542.1:0-10696 GCA_036897905.1 Aragoa cleefii | reverse complement strand
GATATGATGTGACATGAAATGAATAAAAAGAAAACGATATGATATGAATGAGCATGTTATGATATGACTGGCTGGTAAATATATGAAATAAATGAAAATGTTATCAAAGGAATGATAAGAATATGACAGGAACGAACAGAAGGTAGATCTATCATCCTCCTTCTTTCTGGCTTTATCCTTGTCTACATATTCTTTCAGCTGGACCAACTTGATCAACCACTCGATCTCATTTGCCAGATGGGTACACACGTCGGTGGTGTGGCCAAACTCTTGGTGGAACTTGCAGAAGGTGTCTGAATATGGTTTATGTGGTCCAGTGTACATGCCCTCGGGTAAGCTCATCATTCTCAAAGTGTTTCTTTTTTCTGCCACTGCCAATATCTCAGAACGAGGTATTTTTTTTTTGGGCCGAGGGGGTTATTCAGCCAGCCTCCGCCGGGGTTTTCCACCCCATCTTGTCCCCTTTTGAGAATCATCATGCTTTTGTCTTTTCCCTTCAGGGGCAGCGGGTCTGTCGCCCTCCTTCCTTTTGTTAGCCATAGCTTCCTCCACATGTATATATTTCGTAGCCATGGCCAACAAATCGTTAAAATCCCGGGCCTCCCTTTCGTTAGCGACGAAAAGAGGGGTCTCGTACTCAAACCATTGAGAAAAGTATTAAATAAAACTTCATCCGTCGTAACGGGGACTTCTACTCTTGCAGTATTAAACTTAGACACGAAACTCCTGAGGGACTTATTAGGGTTTTGTTTCACATTACATAAACTGAGCACAAACTTTTCAAACCGTTTATTACTAGCATATTGGTTTAAAAATGCATTGCTAAATTGCGAAAAACTTTTGATAGAACCTGGAGGTAGCTGATCGAACCATGCTTGAGCTTTGTCCACCAAAGTCAACAAAAATACCCTGCATTTCATACGTTTTGGATACTTATGCAGGAGGGCTGCTTGTTTGAAGCGGGGCAAGTGCTTGTATAGGTCTCCCGTACCATCATAGTTGGAGATCTTCGGGGCCTTATAGTGTCATCCTAGATTTTCCGCCATGATATCCTCCGAGAAGGCGTTGCCCACCTCCCTCACAACAGGCTTGCCTTCAACCGTTTGTTTGAATTTTTCCAACTCCATCTTCAATCGTTCAATGTCCACATGAGGGTTAGGTTCCCTCTTGTCTCCCCCTTATTGCCTCACAACCTGCCTCTCAGCCCAAACTTTGGCCTGGATCTTAGGGTTGACTTGTAGTTTGACCGGGATAGGTAAACCAGCGGGAATAGATCCAGACCCGAGAAATCCTATTGTATTGTAATGGTTGGGCACAGGTCCAGTGCCCTCTCCCATGATGTTTTCTCTATGACTTTTTCCCCAGCTTCCACCAAGGTGCTAAATTGACTAGCACTTAGCGGAACACCTGTTGGTTGGGCTGGAGTGACTGAAGAATTGACATAAGCTGGTATTGGTGGTCCAAAGGGATTCCATTCGTAGGGATGAGATGTATAGATCTTATGGGAGGGGGTTGCATATTCCACAAGCACTATTGTCGTAAATGGAGGAATGTTTTCCCTCATTCAGGGCCGTTTGTACGCATGGTGATGCCAGCGGGCCTGTGGCCACCGACTTTTTTGCCGAAATTTCTCCCATGGTTGTTGACACCTTGGGGTTACCGGTAGCTGTAGGATTTTCTTCGGTGGATGGGATGGAAACTTTTGCTGTCGCAGGGGTTGGTGGTTCATTGCTCAGTGATTAGATGTGACCACGGATCCGGAACCGGCGGTTCCGGTTCGTCCAAATGGAGGAACGAGAATCAGAACCGTGGGTAGGCGGTTCCGGTTCGGTTTAGGTTCTCGAACCGGAACAGCTAGTTATATTATTAAAAAAATTAATTAATATATTTTCTATCATATTTTTCTTAAAATTCAAATAAAAATGTAATGAAAAATGTGGAATAAGTAACTGGAAGAGATCAATTGAGAATTGATGTGAAAAAAGATAAGGGAAAAAGTATTTATAGTGTGAAATAAACGGGATGGAGTTTTAATAATCAATTAAGCTAAGAATAAACACAATAACAAACAAAAATAAAACTGTTCCGAAACCAGTTCCACGGTTTTGGAACCGCCAATTCCGATTTCTCCAAATGGAGGAACCATAGCTAGATGGTTCCGGTTCCGGAACCGCTGACCACGGATCCGATTTTGGAACGTTGACCCGGTTCCGATTTTCGCTTTTGGACACGGTTCCGGTTCCATTTGGTCGGGTCTATCTGTGATGACTTGGCATCTCCTTTTTCAGCGAGAACACTGGTCTTCATAGGTAATTCTGCCATGTCTCAACTGATATAAGTTCTCAAATGGGTTTTATGAAAAGTTTTCGCTTCCCACATACGGCGCTAGATGATGGACCTCAATAATTGCCCAAGTATTTTAGCGGGTTTTGATGTATGATACACGGAATAGAATTTGATAAAAGTATTGTTGTATTGAATCTGGTTGTTGCAATGGATATATAATAGTGTCAATTTGTACACAAGAAAATATCATCAAAAATAGAGGGGAGTGACATTTTTCCCACAACCCACGTTTTCCACTAGCTTTATAACTAATTTCATATTTCGCCCACTCTTGCGTATTATGGACTCCTGTGTTCATCAGGTCGGTCATTGTGGTCTTCTGCATGTTGGATGGTAGCTGTTATGCTGGAAGTACTCCTACATAACAATATATTTCTGGATCCTCGTATCTTCCTGTCGAGGGAGCCGAAATTTTACCAGGCTATCAATGGCAATTAACAATAACTTGAGGGCGGTGGATGAAATTTACCTTAAAACCGCACCTAATCTTAGGGGATAAAGGTTCCACTGTGCAATTGTACCCCACCATTACATAAGTATTACAGAAAGATCCAACACAGCAGCCTTTCTACTCATTTCTTCCTTAAATTAATGCATATCTTTCGAATCATTGTCATTCATTAGTATCAATCCAGTCAAACAGTGGCGCACTGTGATTTTCCTTGATCATCATCATCATCAGAAACTCAAAAATGATGCAGCTTTCACTTCACCGAGGTAATTAAATCGATCTTTTCGTCAATCATTTATTCTACTCTTGCTATGTTTGATAGTATTTCTTGATTTTGCACCATTGTATCCTGCAGCGAGAAACGTTGCAAGATTGAGTAATCGGATCTTAGGGCTTTCAGATTCTCAGTTTTCTACTGCTGCCCAACCATCTTGGAGGCATGGAGATTCACTTGTGAGTTCAGTTCTTGATTGATTAACTTGTACTTATTTGGATTCATGAAGTGGATAAATGATGAAGTTTGGATGAAATGTGATATTTTGATGTTGTATGTGAAAGAGGGTTCCGAATCTCATTGGTGGTAGCTTTGTAGACTCACATTCTTCGGAAACTATAGATGTCTTGAATCCGGTGAGTAAAGGATTCTCATTTCACTGGTTTTTGCTCACTCTTTGAGTCGGCATTGTTATGTTGTTTACTCTTTGCTTTGTTAATGTTTTTGTTATAGGCAACACAAGATTTGGTCGCGCAAGTACCGCTTACGACAAGAGATGAGTTGAAGTCAGCGGTGTCTGCAGCGAAAGAGGCTTTCACATCCTGGAAAAACACACCGATTACTGCAAGGCAGCGGATTATGTTTAAGCTCCAAGATCTTATTCGTAAAAACACTGTTAGTGGATTTAATTCTGTCAGGATAATTCGTTCTTGTCTTGCTTGTACTTGGTCTTGACTGGATGGATATGACTTGTGTAGGATAAGCTTGCCTTGAACATTACCACGGAGCAAGGGAAGACGTTGAAGGATGCACAAGGAGATGTGTTCCGTGGGTTAGGTAGAATTTTCTTGATGTGTATGCATTCTTGAAATTATTTGTGTAATTATATCCTGTTTATGGTAGAGTTCTTATCATTGTTTGGGTTTTTTCTTGAAGAGGTGGTGGAACATGCATGTGGCATGGCTACTCTTCAGATGGGCGAGTATGTGTCTAACGTGTCACATGGAATAGATACTTATAGCATTAGAGAACCTCTTGGTGTTTGTGCAGGGGTCTGCCCCTTTAACTTCCCTGCAATGATCCCATTGTGGGTAAGTCTGCTTCTATGAATGTTTTCATTTTTATTCATGTGTATTTATGTTTCCTCTATTTCTTTCTATCTATTTGTGTCATTTTTTTACTTCATTGCTCAAAAGATGATCTTGGCATTGAATTCTTTTGAGTTCTTTTCTTTCTAATGTCCTGCCACAGATGTTTCCTGTTGCAGTCACATGCGGGAATACTTTTGTTCTAAAGCCATCTGAAAAGGATCCAGGTAAATGTTTGTATCCTGTAATCTGGTGCATCTGATTTCTACCGCTTTTATTGCATGCAAATGCTGAGCAAAATGACGAGGAGGAATGCTACTTGACTATGTGATTCTTAGCTGACGTTGCTCATATGTATTGCACTATAGATACAGTAACATAGCAGTCCTGATCTAGAGACATGAGATACTACAATAGTCACGCCTTAGCTAGTAACAGCTTCACATGAGCCTTCTGCTAAGTGTTTGTCTGTAACTTTGTCTTGTTGATCTGAATATACTATATTCACCTCTTACTATATTGATTACTTTAGTTCTCATGAATATAGTCCTTGTTGGGTCACTATCTGTGTTCTGTAGCAATTTTTGGTATCCTTAATATTTTCTGCCAGTACCATGAAGTCTTTAGACGATAGAAAGGCTATTACAATGTATTCCTTTCCTTGAAAAAAATAAATAAATAAAACAGAGTACTTATACATGGTGTTTGGATAATGTATTTGTCTGATATGATTCTAACTTGAGGTCTATTTCTTACATTTCTTTCAGGGGCTTCTATGATTCTTGCAGAGTTGGCCATGGAGGCTGGTTTGCCTAATGGCGTCCTAAATATTGTCCATGGCACCAATGTAAACACTCTCATCTTTTCATTAAATACCATTCTCCTCTTTAGTGCCATCAGTACATATTTCAAATCGGTGCATGCTAATTAAAGAAACATAAGTTTCAATCTCCATCCAACAATTTTTATCTCTCTTGCCCTTCATTGCAGGACACTGTGAATGCAATATGTGATGATGTAGATATTAGAGCTGTGTCATTTGTTGGTTCTAATGTAGTAAGTAATCTCTTTTGTGTTTGAAGCTCCTATGTTAAATTGAGTGTCTCGGTTGATCTTTCGCGTTTCACTGAATTGCTTTTATCCAAGTTATAGTTTCATCACTTTCATGTAACAAATTTGGTTCACTTCTACTGGATTTTTTTTCCCCCATTCAAAATTGGAGTCCAATTATCAAAATACATGAATGACTGATATACCAGAAATTGTCCAGGCTATATATTGAAGGTCTATCTCCAAAAATAAAATGTGCTTCTCCATAATTGCTTATTCTTCTTTTCCGCTGAATGTGCACAATCAGCAACAGAAGGAGAAAAAGCCCAGAAAGCTGTGTGTATGCGCACTCTTTCCTCTATTAGACCCTGTTAAAAGAATTAACATAATGATCTATGCATCATCAACACCAAACCTTCATCCACTGTAGTCATCAATTTGTTAGTGTTTGTACTAATTTTTCTCTTTCTCGGGTCTGTCTGGTAGGTTAGTTGCCTGTGTGTGCATGCAATCAGTTGTCTCCATTTCTGAAATGGAGCATTTTAACTTACATGTAGTGACAATGAAATAGTTACAAACAAAGCTACCAACTTCCATATTAGCTATCCCCCTCTTCGTTTCTGGCCATTACAAAATATCTTGATCAAGTTTGCAATGAAAATTACTCTTTTTATCTCATAAGTACCTTGTAATTCCTTTAGTTTTAGCTTCTTGGTGTGCCGCTTCCCCCCTCCCCCCGCCCCCTTCCCAAATTTTGGTTATTTGCAAAGGTGAAGTCTCATAAAGTCATTTTCTTTTGCTTCCATCCTTTCATCTGACATTAGATTTGGTTCTCTCTTACTTCAGTTAAGGAGCTTATCATTTTTGTCATTTTTAAGGCAGGCATGCATATTTATGCAAGGGCATCAGCCAGTGGAAAACGTGTCCAGGTCAGTGTTTTGGGCCTATTATAGACCATTAGCAAATTAAGTATGGTAACTGAAAAACAATTTGTTAGATAAAGTCTGAAAGTTTGACTACCTGATCCCCAATCAACAGTCCAATATGGGAGCAAAGAACCACGGTATAGTGATGCCTGATGCGAATGGGGATGCCACTTTAAATGCTCTAGTTGCAGCTGGTTTTGGTGCCGCAGGGCAAAGATGCATGGCACTTAGCACCGTGGTGTTTGTTGGAGACTCGAAATTTTGGTATTCCCCCTAGTTTGTTTTAACCAAGCCGAGAATGTTTAATTTTATATGTGATCTTACTGTCGTTCATAAATGCGTAATACGAGGTTAATATTTCTGTATTTTTAGTGTTGTGGTCCTCAGAAAATTTTATCATCATATATCCATGAAAACTTTTGAATTCATAGATGGACTCATTAACCATCTTTTGATCTCCTTTTATGGTAAAGCAGCTTACTTTTAGATCTGCGCCAGGGGATTTCTTTTGATTGACATTGTACGATAACCAAATTAAAATTTTGTAGGGAGGAAAAGCTTGTAGAGCGGGCCAAAGCTCTTAAGGTAAATATTGGAACAGATCCTGAGGCGGACCTTGGTCCTGTCATTAGCAAACAGGTATGTGCAGAAACAATCTTAGTACTAAATCTGGTTGGAAATCTTTATCAAAAAGTTATGTACTACAATGATTCTCGTGATAGTTTACATGTATATTGCTTATTTGTGGGGCTCTATGCTGTTTGTTTTAACTAAGAACGTATCCATTCTTAGGCAAAGGAAAGGGTCTGCAGGTTGATTCAAAGTGGCGTTGAGGATGGAGCCAGACTATTGCTTGATGGGAGAGCCATTAAGGTATTTATCCTTTGTCTTCTGCACAAGTGGTCTAAACTTATGATCAGTTCTGTAATGAGATACTTTGGGCACGGAACAGGTCCCAGGATACGAGCAAGGCAATTTTGTTGGTCCAACCATATTGGCTAATGTCACTGCTGATATGGAGTGTTATAAGGTATCACATTTTGTCTCCTTTTGTTTTTTTTTTCTGTTCCTCGATAGTTAGGTTCGATGTTGAGCATGGATTCATTAATTTCTCCCAATTTGTGTTTCCAGGAGGAGATCTTTGGCCCTGTTCTCATTTGCATGCAGGTATATCAAAACAATTAACTACCGTGCTTCCATTCCATAACAGTGCTTCTTTTTCCAAGTGATACTGACGTTACTTGATTCCTCCTCTCAGGCCGACAGTTTAGAAGAGGCCATTAACATAGTAAACAGAAATAGGTAATTCCTCTTTCTTGTCTCCATCAGATCACAAAATTATTCTTCTTTTGAGTATCGATATAATTATACATCTGCCTATCACATCAAATTCTA
The DNA here is from genome assembly GCA_036897905.1 of Aragoa cleefii. Taxonomy (NCBI): domain Eukaryota; kingdom Viridiplantae; phylum Streptophyta; class Magnoliopsida; order Lamiales; family Plantaginaceae; genus Aragoa; species Aragoa cleefii. The sequence continues at coordinate 3,226 of JAYMSH010000542.1, read as the reverse complement.
CAGGTATGGAAATGGTGCGGCTATATTTACATCATCAGGAGTAGCTGCTAGAAAATTTCAAACTGAGATAGAGGCAGGCCAGGTAACCATGTTGTTTAATATGTTCGATTGGCCAATGAACAATAAATCCACTTCTTTTTCCTGTATTTTCTAATATGAGATGCTGTTCCTCAGGTTGGCATCAATGTTCCGATTCCTGTTCCTTTACCTTTCTTCTCATTTACTGGCTCCAAGGCTTCTTTTGCCGGGGATCTCAATTTCTATGGTAAGAACATTCTCCTTTCCAAACTGTGCTTGTTTTGCTACTATCATAATTCACAAGTCATAACATAACAAGCACCGGGCTCTGTATGCATATAAAAAAAATCATCTTTCACCAATTTATTTTAATGATGTTAATATGCATCCGGTTGCTGTTGAATTTCAGGCAAGGCCGGAATTCAGTTCTTCACACAGATCAAGACAGTGACTCAACAATGGAAGGATTTACCTAGTGGTGGAGTTTCTCTGGCAATGCCTACATCTAAGTCGTGATGTTTAAAAACGGTTACCAATAAAGTGTGAAGAACTAATAATGTAAAGACGAACGCCTTTTTACTTTCATCAATCAATTGGTATTTTTGTTAACTTTCTATTACATCAAAATAACATTGAGGCATCATACTACATATTTCCTCTCAGAATCAGAATCAAGATCCCTTGCCTATACAAAATGACTCCATGCCCAACATCTAATACATATAATCGCTAGCATCATAAGATGTTTACGTCTACAATTTCTCAATATTAGCCACGTGCTTTCTCCCCTTGAGGTGAGAAGCCAAGTCAATATCGCTAAGCAACTTAACATAACAAACCCTGCACCATAGCTTAAATGTCTGTCCAGCAGCTCCATCATGCTTTGGCTTAGTGCTTTTTTGCAGCATAGCTCTCTTTTGCTGATCGCCTGCCAACTGAATTTTAAATTGTTTCTCCACTTTAGTTAAAGGTTTCGGCAGCAATACATTAGGTTTTGGCAGCAAGCCATTTCCTGCTAGCTTCTTCACTGACTCTAAGTTTGCGTTACTCAATTTATCTTTTGTCAGAGACGATGATCCTGTTCCTTTTGCAGGGCTCCTGGGAGTTTTTATTTGCTCACATCTAGACTTGTGTCTACTCCCCTGAAGATGAGCATTTAAAGTCTTCTCACTTGTGGTTGTGACCAGACATAAGGCACATGTCCATTCTCGCTGAACATTCTTTAATGGAGAAGTTTCAGGGGGGTTGTTTTCCACTGCCTTAGCGTCTGGTGGTGCCATTTCTTTGACGTCAGCAGATGCATCTGTTTTCTTTTCCACCCAAGCACCATGATTTGGTTGTGCATGGTTATCCTGTTACAGCAAGGAGGAAAGATGACCAAATACAGTTAGGTAAGAAATAAGAATCAATTTGATCATAAAATAAAGAAACTGATCTAAGTTGGATAACGATGAAATTTTCATGGTATGGAAGGTTGACGAGCAAATTTCAGTTACTCCATCGAATGTACAATATCAAAATTTCCAATTTCTTCGCGATAATGCATTGAGCTGTAAATATCAGTTTATGACACAGTACTATTCCCAGTGTGTAAAAGAGACTTGGCTCATTTCATTACCAGCTTTGTCTCATTTGATTTTATTGTACTCTGCTCAGTTGGTTGTAACATCACTTTGTCTTCCTGGGTGGAATACTGTTCTTTTTTCCGGCTGCAGAAGAATAAAAACAAGTAACTTTCTATTCGGAAATTGAACTCGTTGAGTGTAGAGATTACATGTTTTAAATTTTTAATGTAGCTGCAAATTTTTGCTCCTCGGGTTCTTGAGCTTGTCTATCAGTCAGAAAACCATCAGGTTTCATGCATCGACACTGCATCTATGAGCAAGCAGAAGCTCAGCAGAAAAATCCAAGTATGACCCGAGAAAAAGATTCGCCATTTAATATCAAAGTTTGCCTAGTTATGTTTGTGTCATGCACATATCCATATTCTAGATCTATCATATCACTCCCTCTCAACCAGAAAGGTTTCCCTAATGTAGCACAACATGTACTGTCATTTCAAAACATACAGCTCAATTATTCACATCACATTTATTTGACCTATCTCCTATCATAGATGTGTCACTTGTGTGTGAACTAGTTGTACAGACAGTAACTACAAAAAAAAAAAATTGCTAACCTCCAAAGCTTCTGATCCATTTTCCTGGATGTTTCCTTGATGTATTTCTCTGCAACATCCAGGAAAATTTCGTTCTTAACAGGTACAACCTGCTCAAACTGCTTGTAGGTTCATCGACAAGCAGGGATGCAAGAGACTCTCGTAGACATAACAAGCCCCATTAAAACGTGGTACCACTAACCAGCAGATAACGATCAGTTTTATGCAAGACCAGTATGGTATCCTGTCAACAATATTGGAAAAGAAAATTAGCAAATAAATTCGGATCTCCAATCCCTGCTGTAATTGAGAATACACAACAATTTGATGTACAGTCCCATGATTCGATATATACAATCCAAAAAAGGCAATGTTATGACGGGACAAAAAGAAACAGCCTATTAATTTCACACTACATAATCATTCTCAAAGAGTGAGCTGACATGACCTAAGAGGTTTATACCTTACGCCTTTCTAACATCAATACAGTGTTCAAATAAAAGGATTGTAAGTCAAAATTGTTACATAGTCAACCATGTAACACCAAGAAACTTGATAATTTCAAAATTTTAGTTTTCGACTGCATTCAAATCGACTAGATCAATTCCTTTTTACATCAGAATTTGACATCATACGGAAGTGTTGTACTTCCTTAAAATAACACTACATTCTACTAATGATGTTCACACAAGCAAACACAAACACAGAAGTTAAAGTAAGAACTGGAAAGAAAAAAAAAAGCTTATTCACAAGGCAATGTCAGTATTTACCACTCTATGATCTTGACAAAAGCAAGTTCAAACAGATAAATCAACGAAAGAAGGGTCCAGTATATGATCAACTTCCTCATATGATACTTTGAACCACTCTCAATCGCCCTAATCGACGCACACCTGCAAAATTACACAAGACAACAATCACAAACCACTGCACCAATACCTTCTACTGAAAAAATTACACAAAACAACACTTTTCAGTCAATCAAGTGTTCCTCAACAGCACAAAAAAAAACAGAACATTACTTCCCCACATGAAACTTAACTAAGAAAA
>JAYMSH010000541.1:0-10701 GCA_036897905.1 Aragoa cleefii | reverse complement strand
TATAAGCAGCAACAGGTGAAAAGTTGCCCGAATGTGATAGATACAAGCCATTATATTATATATAAACCAAACATACTCAATTCCCGTCCGTAGGTAAGATATGGGGAGGGTAAGATGTACGCAGTCATACCCGTGAGGAGACTGTTTCCGTAGATACCCTGAGATCAAATAGATATTAACCACTTTTTTAACCACTAGACGTGGGTTCCATTATATTATATATGTTTGTGTTTATCAGTACAAAAGAAATACCACTGAAACTAGTGGTGCACGAGACAACAAACATGGTCTTGAAATAATCTTCAATCCATTCATAAAGATAGGCCCCCGCTAAAAAAACACTTAGACACATCCATTTTATTCATTACACAGATTCTTAGTTGACTAAAGGCAACTTTCACTTCTCAAAAGCAATCAGTCATGTCAACAAACACTCTCATGCTGAGGTTTGATTCAATCTTTCACTTTCTTAACCATCTAACTCTCCATGTTCTGATAATTTAACTACTGTCTATGTAAACGTATTGCGGTTGTGCTCTGGAAGGCTAATGAGGCTCCTAAGGTGGACGCCCAAGTCTGGAGACGTCCGAGTAAAGATGCTCTATGCTAGTATATGTCACACCGATGTCCTCGGGTTAAAAGGCTTTCCCACGGTAATTAAACACACTATACATGTAACGTTGAAATTGTTACAAATGATTCGTTTAGTCCTCTCTATGTAACTACTGTGTCTCAGTTTCAGCCCGTCTTTCCCAGAGTTCTTGGTCACGAAGGCGTCGGGTGCGCTCTCTCTATACTATAAACGATTATAAACTATCATTTGGACAATGCCTCATTGGAAACAATACTTAGTACTACTCCCCCTGTCCTGGGATAACCGTCTCAGTTTTTATTTTCGTCTTTTCTGGTAATCTTGGATAGGGAATAGGGAAAATGATGATGCTTGGAGCAGGAACAGATAAAAGCGTGGAGATCGATCTTGTCACATTGTTGAGCTGCAGGACATTCAAATATGCACTCTTTGGTAGGGTTAAGGTCCAATCCGACCTTCCTGTTGTCATAGAGAAATGCATCAACAAGGTCGTTTATTACCTTGTATCCTGCTAACTTGGTTAACAGCCCTTTCATGACAAACTTGGAGACACCAGATTCCCACTACCATCTAATTATGTGTTTTCTGTCTCTGCAGGAAATCCAGAACTTAGACGGGCTTTTGACGCATCAGGTTCAACTCGAAGAGATAAACAAGGCGTATGAACTGCTGAACGAACCTGAATGTGTCAAAGTCCTTATCAATTTTTGAATTCTTGACAGAAAGAATACAAGATTCTTCATTTGATCACATCCGGTTTTCCAGCAGCCATCTTATAAATTCTCAAAAAAGTTGTGTTCAACAACTAAAAAATTCATTGCAGCCTTGATTTTAGAGATTTATCGTACGTATAATAAGACTAATCTATTAGGACAAGTACCGCAAACTTCATTTAAATTGGATCAAAGTAAAAGGGTCAATTTTCAAAACAAGTTCTCCCTGCAGAATCATTTTCTGTATGCTTTGAGCGAGCATTTGAGTAACATATATGTTATTCCATCATGGTGCCGCATAGTCATCAACCATCAATATTAAATAGCAATAACATTTCTAATAGGCCGCTTCTTCTGCATTCGTCTCAACTTGCCACCTCTAAACTGGAAAGAGACCTTGTCCATGGCAGAATTGAGTTGGCCGATTTTCCTATTCAAGGTGTTCCTGGTTTTCTGAAAGAGTTGAACAGCGAATAATGGTTAACACAAATTCGCTTGATGCGTTATAAAAGTAACAAGTAACTACTGACCTCTAAGCCTCCCTCGTAGTAATCTGGTCGCATGGTCCTGCTAAAGCCGTACTCATCTTGATTCAGAACAGCTCTTCTTATCTAATCATGATACAAGCAAAAGAAGAACAGATAAAAAAAACATATACACTTCAGCACAGAACACTAAGGTTACACGAAAACTGATACTTACCTGTGGGAGCAAATGCATACGCAAGTGTACCGAGTATTGCACCTTCAAGGAGGAAACCAACTACAAACTCAGCATTATTTCCACTGTTGCTGTAGAAAGGGAATTACGAATTTGTCAAAATTACATCCAGTAAAAAGCATTGAGCAATGCTTTATCCACAGTTGTTAATTTTCACAAGAATTTCAACTACCTATGTAGGATCTGAAGCATAAACTACATGCAAAAGCTTGGTTAGAAAAGCTACATACTTGTGCTGAGCACGAACAGACAAGTCACAGTTGATCCGAGAGCGTTTATGATGGATTTGAATAGCTAACGTAGATGTCCTGACGAAAAGACCCGACTTTGAAGACAAATTACCACAGATCTTGACATGATCTCCTCCTGTTACAAATACATAACACGAAAAGAAATTGGAAAAAATCTGTCAATCATTTCAGAATCCTTTCCCGCCAAAAGATTGGAAAAAGCAGTTTATTCAGTAACAACTTATGAAAAAGATATATTCGTACTGTAACCGGAAATTGAGACTGGAACTATGCAGGTTGCCATTGAAGTGAGTATACGGAATAGCCGAATAGGGAATCAAGCTTAACGTTAAAGATCAAGGAAACTAAGAATGGATCATAACAAGGTGAGTTTTTGAATGATTGGTTTGTTTAATCCGCCGGCATTACCGATGATAAGGATAACTTCCTAGGTATTAGTGTCTTTTGTCTTAATCTCGATTTGAGCTCATTCCATTTTCTGTCTTACTGTTTGTCTTTAAGAGTGTCATTATGGAAGAGAGCAAACCTCCATGACCTTCCAAGTGGATATTTGATGTACTGTCGCGAGTAAATTGCAAAAACATCCCCACGATTACGTGGAACTGTGAGATCCCACATAAGTTTAGTCTTCTGGAAGAGACCCTGTGATATGTAGTACCATCAGTAAGCTTAAAATTTGCTACTCAAGTCAGCCACTTGTTATTGTTACAGTTTGATTGTTAGACAGGCTCATACTACTTTGCCTAGAATAAAATTCCGAGTTAAGTCCCCGCCCCTACATATTTATCAGTTCACAATTGGAAGGTGCATCATATCATGTGATTGATGGCATAATATATCTGTTGCGACTTGCAATGAACAAGGTAGGTTGCTGTCAGATTCGTGATTCTGAAAGAGGCAGTACTGATAAGAACAGAGTTCCATAAATAATTTATCTTTCAACTGTTTGTAAATAATACACCACTTAAGTCTCGAACTGTATTGTATTCTTTATCACTGCACAACAACAAAACTTTTGATCCTCATGGTAGGCTATGTTTCCTATATACCAACCCCATGGAATCTAAGAATTCCTATGCTAGTCTTAGTGGAAGAAAGAATCACAGTGGCACAAGCACAACTCTAGTCTTGTCCAACCGCCGGAAACTCAAATGTCATCAACTGTAGATTATTACTTGCTCACAAGTTGCCTCTTCTCTCATCATTGGAGAGCAGAATAAGTGCTTCATCCTTTGAGCTAAACGCCCAAGCCATGCTTGGAGAAAGGTCAACATGGAGAAAGATCAAACATGTTGACGAAGAAGTGATGATTTGAGAAGACCCTGAACTTGACGGTTCTGCTTATGCTGCCCTCTGGAGAAAAAACTATATGCCGTCATGGGCGAAAAGAGTGAGTCTCCAAGTCCTATGACAAAACCTGGAAAACAAAGGTTAAAGAATCAGCATTGGGAATCAAGGGTGTTTTAATTGTAATACAAGGCCATGGTTCCTTAATCATACCTCCAGAAGAAGTTGGCAATGTTCACTCTGGCCCAATCATTGGTTTCTTTCATGTGCTAAGTATCTCAAATGCTCTTGATTTTCATTTATACCTTTACAACCTCGGGCCCTTCCGGATACCAATAAATCAAAGAGAAATATAAGATATATGATGCTTCCCAAGATGGAAGATGGTTACATTGGACACGAACTAATATTTTATCAAGGCCGGTAATGAAGCATAAAGTTCCCCTAAACAATGGAAGATCCAGTTAAGTAGTTGTTCTCTCGGTAGTTCCAAAAGCAGCTCAGCCTAAATGACAAGAAACAAATTAATGAGGTGTTCGAAGAAAGGTGAATGCAAGAAGAAGATATCAAGTTATGCAAATTTTCACACATGAACATTAACAAGTAATTACTTTTGGATAGGAGGTGCTACATACCTTTATAAATCCATCCTCAAAAACAAGAGAATTCCGGTGTACTTCGGAAGCCATTGAATCTCGCATCATCTTGAAAACCCTTTTGTTCATGTTCGTTTTCATGCCAATCATCTTACCCGAAGCATAAATTTTACTAATGCCTAAATCTGCAGCCATTCTCTTCACGTATAGCTTCTTCAATGTAATTTCCATGGAGTAAGGCTCCTTTCCATATTGGCGGCGCAGGTTCTCAGTAAATTGAATTAGCTTCCATATGTCGTCCTAGGAAGCTTTCTCAGCTTCATTGATAATTTCCAAGGGATTCTCCATATAATTTACATATTCAGATGGAGATGAGTGTTTATATTCATATCCAACTGCACAGACCAAAAATATGTGATTGGTTGTGAACCTCAGTTAGTCTTATATGATCATACCGTTTAGGAGAATCATTATGAAATACACACAAAAAGATGCGATTGAATGCAGAAAACATTAAAGGAAAAAGGAAAATGGGTCAAGGAATTTCTCCAGATTTTATTTAAATCAATAAGTGACGGGAAGGCCCAAAAACCAGATGGTTAGCGTAAATCATGCCCGAATTTGATAGTATGGGGTCTTATACATGTAATTACAAGTCAGACAAGTGACTTGACACGTCCAGTGCATGACCACTTGAGTTTGCTGCCATCTAGTGACAAATTTGTTGGGGAACGAATGAAACCCAACTTCTTTTTTTCCTATGAACTAGTTACAGTCTTCTTTTTTCTTTTATGCAGAGAACTAGATCCAAAAGATGTGCGTATATTAGATTCCACTATTTTCTGCAAGTCTAACGCTATAACATCAGGAGAAAAGCCATATACTTTACATGACACATGTCCTATTGACTAATACCATTAACAATGACATTTGGCAGTGGACATGGAAATGAAAAGTAAATAAATAAATACATATAGTCTTCACTAAACCTCATGCACATGTTAGAACACAAAATTTTTTGCACCAACGTCAAAACCATCTGATACGACTGAAGATTAATATTGTCTCTTATGGATGATGAACGCCATGAAATCATTCTATAAATGCAATGTGAAAAAAAAATCTTGCACAGCGTGTTGATTTGAGAATACCTGCACTAAATGGTAAGGGACAGGTAGAACACGATGTTCGTCAACCTGGAAATCACAAAACAGCGGAAAAATCATTAGGCAGTTCAACAATATGGGTACAAGCTGCAGGACTTCCAAAAGATAAATCTAAAAAGGGTCTGTATACATGTTTTTGCACTAGCCAATACAACAAGATTTTAATGAGCATTTAGAAATTAGAAACATAGTTGGATTCACATCTACAAAGGTCTTCAGAAATCACATTATAACGGAATCTACATACCTTAGACAGGCTTTCAAATAGCATTTCAAAGAAAAGGTCAATCCCAACATTCCCTACATCTCCCGTTTGTTGCTCCCCAAAAATATTACCAAAGCCTCTAATGCCCATATCCCTTTCCGCAAGTCGGAAACCTTGGTCTAGATCTCGACATTCTTCAAGAGCAGCAAGCCTCCCCTGAAGTTTCAATGTTCAAATGCTATTTAGACCACATATTAACATGGAGCTTGTGAATATATCTGCAAAATGGTGAAGCGGACAACTGCATTGGTCGGTTTCAGAGAATTTTCCAACTGATGCAAAGAAAAAGTGGAGATCAACATACAAGTGCTAGATCAGACAGCAAAGACTTATCCGGGTAGAGTAAGTATGCGTGAGCCTCCTTATCTGCTCGACCCACTCTTCCACGCAACTATACATTGAAGTATGTAAATGTTAGAATTAGATAGTGTCCAGAGCAGAAAAACTAAAAAACTGATCGAACAATTTCTTTTACACCACAAGAAATACAACAAATACTGGATCTTTTGCGCGGCTTTGGCTGAAATGTGTCACCAGTTGAAGTTGAATATGCTTTGATCATCATGCAACTGATTCTCATGGAAAAGAAAGTTATAGCATGTAGTTTAGACTCTATATTTACTTGTATTATGTGACAGAAAGGAAAAGGGAATGAAGTACAATTAGGAGAATGTGCCTATAAGATCTTTTTCCGATTTTAGGGATTCTGCATACATTATTTCATTGTGTTGCTATATTTGAACAATATATAAAGAGGAAAGACCCAAAGAGAAATGACATCAGTTCAGCTTCAAAATTCATGTCCATTGTTCTCGGTAATTGACATCATCCAGGTTCAAAGTTCGCCTTGAGAACATTAAGCGTATAATTGAGAAGACATAAAAATCCCACAGGTATGATCTAACACAATTAAAACAAAATACATTGAATTTCCATTTATGTGCTGGAAAAAAGCTGGCAGGATATGAACGTTTTAGTTCAGTGGACTAGAGAGATGACACAAATCACCATCAACACTCTCAAATCAATCGAGTTACCAGCATCCCAATCATTTCAACTTAAACTTTCGATAAAGTTATCAGCAGTTACGGAGAGTCAGTAGCAAAACCTGATATAACTGGGCAAGAACAAATTGCAGAACATCTTGAATCACAATGGTGTTCACGTTTTGGATGTCAAGCCCACTTTCAACGATATTCGTGCATATCAAAATCTTAATGTGCCCGCATGAGAAATTCTCCATTGTTTCCTCAAGGTGCTTGGAGTATTGCTGCCACACACAAAAAAAAAAGAAAAAAGAAATGTCAATATGTTGACATACAATAACAGTTTTGAAGGAGCATATTAAAACACAAATGCTCGTAAACGCAGCACCATCCCATGGTGAAGCTTATACACCACACACTAAGAGGTCCCATCTGAAGTAAATTGATTTATCACAATGAGAAAAAGATTCATGAAGAAATTCTGCAAATAGTAACTCTTACAAGGTAGGTTTATGACATAAAGATTGGAGACTGAAAGCGCCTTCATAAATTTGATTTTTGTTTCTTTCCCCGCACCCCAAGGGACTCCAATTGGATCGAACTCATGATGTGCATATTACGGGACCAAGCTGTTTTTAATTGGGCATGCGGCCAACCTATCTAACATCGATACACCCTCCGTCCCCGTGAATTGTTTACGTTTTCCTTTTGTGCGGTGATTTTTTAAGATTGTTGGTATGGTTGTTTATTAGATATGTGGTGGGTTCAAGAATAGAACTGTAACGATAAAATTTAAGCATGTGTGTTGGTAATATTTGTTTATTAGATGAGTGCTGGGCCCAGAAATAAAGATTTCATTGTGGTATTGCCTATAGTAGACACGTAAGGAATTTATAGGGATGGATGAGAAAGCAAAGTGTAAAGAATTGATTGGAGCGGAGGGAGTATAGAATAACCTTTTAATTATAAGCCTCACCATTTTCTAGGTTAACCATAGAAGCAACCAACGAGGGTTGGCCAAATAAAAAGAAGACCGGAATATGGACATTGACAATAAAGTTTTTACAAGTCTGAGCAAAAGATAAAAGTTCCACTAAGCCTTGCGTTTCCCTAACCATATAAAATTGTATATAGTTAATGCAACATTGATAGCAAGGAAAGATGCTTGAAGAAACTTGATAACAAGGCATTACAAGCTTATTGCAAAGCAATTCTGCAAGAAAGAGGATAATACTCCTCGCCTAAGAGCAGTCTATACATTCAAATGATAATACTCTCCTGTTCAGTTATAAAGTTTGAATTAAATTCAAGGGAATTTCAAAATGTAAGGCAGATTACCTTTCCATGAGCTATTGCTATTTCCACATCTGGAAAAGACTGCTCTAGAAATTCCTTAATCTCTTCAAGACCTGTGGATGGTGGATATCTTTAGGAGTTTCCTGTTTGTCATGAAGCATGTATGCAGAAGATGCCCATACTGAGATTATTACCTTTGATATGCGGCAGAACGTAAAACACCTGGCCACCACGGTCAAGCTCACTACTGATCGCAAATATAACCTTTTCTTTCGTAAAGGCAGAGAGATGAGTATTTATTGGGACCCTCTCAGGGGGTGGTGTGGATATTAAACTGCAGGTGGGAGATTTTAAAGTGAAACGAGGGAAGAATTCTTCTACACATACTTGATGAAAATACTCTTAAAATAGAGACAACTTGCTAGCAATAGGAGCACATTAGAATATCAAAAAAAAGAAGAAAACAAAAAACAAAACAAAACATAACATAACAATTGGACCCACCAGCAACCACAGGTTTAAATGAACACACTACATCTCCACATGGTACAATTATTAATGCAGGAAGCCGAGCAAAATGAACAAGGGTAGAGTGATCAATTCATTTCAACTTAACAGAATTCTTATTTTGTGTTACACTGGTCATCTATTCTCTTACTATTTCATTACCTCAGCACAACCTCATTTCGATGGCATGTTTTTCCAGGAAGCGGAAGAAAACAGATCAAATTTGAATGAGATTACCTTGCATCACGAAATCCAGTCAATGATAAATAAAGCGTTCTTGGAATAGGCGTTGCTGAAAGGGTGAGCACATCGACGGAAGTTTTGAAAGATGCAATCTTCTCCTTTTGTTTTACGCCAAATCTCTGGAAAACAAGAAGGCATTTGGTAAATATTCTTGAGCTTCCGCTGATCGAATATAACTTAAGAGGTACAGTCAAGTGGACGAAGAAGCAGATGGCACATAGTCTATGACAGGTACGGAGAGGACAAACCTGTTCCTCATCCACAACAAGTAAACCGAGGTTGCTATACACGACACGGTTCCCCAGCAAAGAATGAGTTCCAACAATGATGTCCAGATCACCATTTTTTATCATTCTCAACTGTGCCTCTTTTTCCAGTTTGGTCTTCATGATTCAACAGGATAGATCCAAACATGGTAAAGAAGTTAAAATAATGTATCAGTGTTATTCTTCTGTTTATAGCAGAGCAATAACAATACCAAACCAAACCTACCCAATTCCCGCCCGTAGGCAGGGTATTGGGTAGCAGAGCAATAACAATAGGCAATGTTATATGCCAAGAAGCGACACAGGAGCATCGTAACACATGAGGTCCCACTAAATGCACCAAAACTATATGGCAGATCTCGGAAATATTCACGACACAAGAACAAAAGAAAGAAATGTAGCAAAAAATTGACAATAAAAATGATGATGAGAAATCGAGAGAACGCAAGAAACAAGTAAAGGCACAGGGTATGTAAGCACACTACTGGGAGTACCAATTTTGTTTGGCAAATATTTTAGAAGTCTTGTTTAATGGCAATTGGAGACATAAGAGAGGCAAGGGATCACATGGGGCTATCAGATTGAAAATCAGCAATAGGTAACATATGTCTCATACCTGAAACCTACTAAGCAGCCCGACTTTAATATTGGGGTATCTAGAGAATCGCACCGAGATAACATTAAAATGCTGTTTGGCTAGAACAATCGTAGGTGCTAAGACCATGGCCTGCTTTCCAGTTGACACCACACAAAATATGGCACGAAGTGCAACTTCAGTTTTACCAAATCCAACATCCCCACATATAAGCCTGTCCATTGGGTTTTCTCTCTCTGTTAAATCCCTTTCCACGTCCATGAAAGCCTGAGGTGAGAGATTTTACATTGAGAGGACGTGGTAAGAACCAATGCCAGCTGTATATTGATGTGTTCAAATGCAATTTCCGAGAGATCTTTTGATTTTATATGCACGTCAATAACTTCAGGAAAGGGAGAAACTCTTGATTACTTGATGCAAACAATTATAGTACACATGTAACTTTATTCAGTACACAGTCATAATATCTTAAGCGAACAAGAAAAAACAAATAAATAAATTTGGTATGCTGAAATTCCTACAGGAGAAAAACTAGCCTTTCCATAATCAGGTAGATGGTAAAAGAGGAAAATAAGTTTACACAGTACCTGTTTTTGATCTGGAGTTGGCTTGTAAGGAAATTGAGATGCAAACTCATCCATGGCAGAACTCTTTGGGTATGGTGGTCGTGTCTGTTTGAGTCTGTGCAGGTACAACTCCATCAAATCAACAACCATTTTCTGTACAGCAACTTTACCCTTTACCCTTCTCTTCTCCCATGCACTAGTATCATTCACCTTGCTTAAAGTCCGCGGTTTTTTGGATTCATTTGGACTGAAGGCCAAATAAAAAAAGGTTAATTAAGGGAAAAAAGAATTCAACTGTTACTTTTGATTGGCAATATAATCAGGACATGTCAGCACACAAATATAGATGCATGCACAAATACATATATAATCTAGATATGAATTATTTTCTTATTCTTTTAGTTTGAGTGTCGATTTTGTGTAGGTTACTAAGTATTTTTGAATGTAGCAACACAGATATCTGTACACGCGTAGGTGTGTCTCTGCATCTGTGTTTCTGTATTACGTGCCTGCATATGCACATACACATATGTATCCATATATTTGTGTGTGTGTACATATACACACACATATATATATGTACATAATTTGATAATTTTAAAAGGTTAAGATAAAAATGCTGGCATGTCTAATTTATGAAAACTGAAATATA
>JAYMSH010000540.1:0-10702 GCA_036897905.1 Aragoa cleefii | reverse complement strand
GAAGACTCTTGAATCTTGACTTTCTCATTGGAATAACACCTTAGAAATTAAATTGAGAATCCTAGAGTAAGGAAAATAGAGTTCAACACAAAAAGCCCCAAATTTTATGTGGTGGCCGAAACTTAGGATAAGAGGGAAGAAGATGCTGATTACCTTATTGTCTTGATAAAGAGAAGAGGAGAAGACTTTAGGGTTTGTTCTTGAAACCTTGAAACTTCCAAATCTTAGTTGATGAAGGATGGTAAAAACCCTCGGATTTGAAATCTTTGCGTCCTAAGGATTCCGAAAATGGTCTCATCTCGTAGGAAAGTGTCGGAAGTGGCCGCGGCAAAAAGTGGATGTGGTGGAGGTGAGGGGGAGAAAGATGAGAGAAGAAGATGGAGAAGAATGAGCTGATGTCACTTCTCCTTACGCTTTTATCAGCCCAACATGACTTGGGTCATGTATAATTGGGCTAGGGCTAGTATTAAACCTTAGGCCCAAATGTAGTCCATCACATTGTAGTGAGTTTGAAAGGCCATACATGGATGCCAAGTCCTTCGAGTCTAGTTTCTAATAGTTTGAACCATGGGTCCATCCAAATTTTCTATGAGTTATATTTTAGTGCAGGGTGGCAGAAAGCGCGAAAGTGAATTTGATTTCATGTTTCGAAATATTCATGCTAGTACCACAAGTCATGACACACATACTCATGTTAGAACTTCTTTGTGTCCTTTAAAAATGAGTCTTGAGATCGTTCATGTATTGACATATGAACGATTATAGGTTCATTTGCTTATCGTTCTTGTAGATGTCACCCTTATTATGCTGTTTATAAGGAATGAATGGTGGCTTCTTCGTAGATTTCAATATCGTCGTTCCCTTTCCTTACTAAATCCCATTCATTCAAAGTTCTTGGTTGGCTGATTGGGCCAGGTCCTACACAAAGTCTTATACTCCTACCCTATCTTATGTGGCATTTAATTTAGAGTATGTTCCACCACCACCATGAATCTTACACTTACATTATTCACCTTTTCAAGGTCACCATCACCTCCCCAATGAACTTAGCAAGTCATATCAGTCCAAGAAGGTGTTTGAATCGATATGAATGTGGGGAAATATTGATCTTGGTTGCTCCCTCACCGTTAGTGTAAAATATTTACATCAAGAAAACAAAACACGATCCAATCACCGACATGAATAATTGCAAACTTCCCTTCCTCAATATGTAGTATTCTTTTTTATTCCAAGTATGATGGCTTTGGTTGTATACTTATGTACGGAGCCCCATAGTGATATCATTGGTGTCAACTATACGTAGCACAGGACAACCACGCACTACCTCACCATTATAGTGGAACCTAAGTGAGCTATAAGGCTAAAAACACAGATTGTAATAATAAATTTAGTTCAGATTTGAAATAGAATTACATAACTTATTCGAAATGCACGTGGCTTGATAACACAATCATACTCAAAATAAACAACTTCTTGCAATTAAATCCTACTTAAATATCAACAACAACAACTTGGATGTATACTTACTACCATATCGTGGGATTGGGGGCATCAAGAATGAATAATGTCCTCAGCATTTTATCTTAACTCATGTGTTCCTTAACACAACGACTTCAAGAATGAATAATGCCCCGATAATTTTATTATCTTCACTCACGTGTTTCTTAACATAATGACCGAAAGATGAAGCTCCGATTTATGAAATCTAGGGTTATGATTCCTACGTGGATTTTATGATTATAATTTGCAGGGTTTCATTTGGTTTAAGATTTGTCTATGGATGATATTAGAGTTAACCGTGGTAAAAATCTGAATTTTTGTTCCTCTTTGCATTGCTCAAAATTGGTCGACTCAAACTAAAATAATGAACCTTCAAATACCTATGTGAACTCATTTTTATTGATCTATTTGAATCTTTACTACTCAAAGTTAAGATAAAGTTAAAATGTATTGATTATACTACTTAGAAACATTTCGGGGTCCAGTTTGTCAGTGAGTTTATTAACCTCCAATATGAACAAAGTATTCATCATGAGGTGATATTTTACCTTGTTCTTTATTTTATACATTACAGATATCTACTGTATTATTGTTATTGTATGCAATTTGGGACTGCCTATCAATTTGGTTATTAGTGACTGATGTCATAAAATGATGGTGGAGATTGCCAGAATTTGAAGGAGGCTGAGAAAGAACGGATAAGCAAGTTGGAGGAGTTTGATAGGAAGGCAAATGTTCAATTGGAGAGGCAGCTCGTGATGGCTTCAGACTGGAGCAGGGCACTATTGACAATGAGGGGAAAGTTGAAAGGAACACAGTGGGACCCTAAGAATTCTCATTCCATAGATTATAGTGACTTCAAGAGGCTTTTAGACTCGAATAATGTCAAGTTCATGGAGTACTCTAACTACGGGCAGACAGTCTCAGGTTAGACTTGTTGTTGATTTCTCTATGCATATTCCCTGTGGTATTTAGTGTACAAGTGGCCTAAAAGAGATTACTAATGCATGGTAGCACTGAGCTGACAGTGGAAAACACTTAAGAAGACGAAACCAGTTGGTGAAAATTATGATAAGTTTAATGGGAAGTATGGAAGGTTATATACCTGTATGGATGGAATAGGAAAGCAGTCTTTTTGTATTTTGTAGCCGTGTTCACAAAACAACTAATTGATATTTGTGCTGTGTAACAACAAAGACATACATATAGTCCTATTGTGATTTACACAAGTTTTTTGTTTAACAGCAGTGTGTAAAGAGAAATTTACTTTCTGAAGATGCTCTTTTGCGTTATTTAGATTAGACCATTAAAATCGTGACCTAAATCTACTCTGGTTGAAACCTCACTTATTCCAATTGTAGGAGATGCCTGGTGTTTACTTCATTTATCTTCTGTTTCAAACATTAATCTGTTTTTGTGCTTTTATACAGTGATTTTGCCATATTACAAAGAAGAAGAGATGAAAGGTTCAGAAGTTGATAGAAAGAAGGAAATTGTTTTCCACCGTCATGTGGTTGACCGCATGCCAATCGACTGCTGGAATGATGTTTGGAGAAAGCTGCACCAGCAGCTAGAAAATGTTGATGTACTTAATGTGAATACTGTTCCTGCAGAAATGTATTCAACCGTGGCCACTGCAGTTGTGTGGTCTATGAGACTCGCTCTTTCAGTTGGTCTATATGTTTGGATTGATAATATGATGAGACCAATTTATGCGAAATTAATACCTTGTGATCTTGGTACTCCTACTAAAAGGCCAGTACTGGAGCCGAGGAAGCGCCAGGCTCTCGGGTCATTAGGGAAGAGTCGGTAAGTTGAATTGTTACTTTGGTCCATCCTTTACCTTAAAGATTATATTTTCTGTTGCCTTCTGCATCCAAATGATATGTATGTGTTCAATCATACATACACATGTATTCGTGAATACACACACATGTGTTGCTTAAGTAACATTAGAAATTTAGCTTTAACTCTTTCTTACTATTTTCCTTTTTTCCTGAAATAAGGATCTATTTTATTTATTAGAGTTGTCTGGTTTGAAGTAATCTACGGAAAAGGATAAAACAAAATATAAATTAAAAGATTTGATGTGATATAGCTTGGACTTCGATGTGGAAAGAGCACAGGGGAAAGTGGGTGGGTATGCGTTTTAATCATGACTTTGACGTGGGCCAAAAGGTTATGCCGTTATGAGGAGGCAAAGTCAGTGGATATGTGTCAAATCATGTAAAGGAAATCTTTGAGTAGGTTTTGGTGCTTGGTTTGAGAGCGGATAAGATAAGAAGCAATAGGGGTCCAGACACCAAGTTCGTCCAAATTTGGATCAGATCAGTCCACATGTCTGGGTTATAGTTAAGCTGGGAAGCTGAGAACTGTTAAGTTACTGGTAATTGGTCCCAAAAGAATACAAGGAATTCCCAGTGAATGCCTGCTAAGAATTGATATCAGAATTTGAACTTTTGCACTCTCAATTGTATATTGACTCCAGGATGGATCTTGGTCATTCTGGATGTTATAGTTTCTGAATATCCTGTGATGCTTCTAATCTGAATTTCATTTCTATCCAAGCTTTCCACCATTAGAATGAATATGCTTATGAGATTTGTGCATATCATTTTGTGAATTCTATCTTTTAAGTGTCTTAGACAATCTGCATTTGGACTGCATTATGTTGTTTGCTGCAAGATTCTGTGCCGATTCATTTTGTCTTCTGTGATATCCTCGAGTCTCTAGTAAGTCAAAACAACCTTCTGGTGAGTTTAATTGAATTCTTTGCTCTTGGATAAATGGACTTCTGCATCTTTAATTTAATTAGTAGAATAACAAGTCACAATATTTATAGAATCAGTATGTCATCTCAGACAGCCTTTTTGCTGTTGACTGTAGTCCAAAGAAAGGTGTTGATTACCGATAACCGTAGGCGATAGGGTATGCACGTGGTACACTTGTGTGTTATGTGCAAGAAAAATGGAGAATTGGTTGAACATCTATTTCTGCATTGCAATATTTCCCGACGGTTGAGTAATACTACTATCCAAACCACTCAATTACTTGAGGCATCGCCGGGGAGTACCAATGATTGACTCTGGGCTTGGAGAAGGAAGTTCAGAGATGAAGATTGTAAACTTATTTGGATGGTGATGCCAGGGTGTATCTTTTAGTGTCTTTGGAGGGAAGAATGATAGATACTTTGAAGACATTTACTGCTTAGATTTGAAGATTAAGGATTTACGTTTCAGAACCAATTTTTGTGGTTCAGTGCTGTAGATATGAACCATGTGGCTAATGTTTGGGATTTTGTCTTTATTTTTATTTTTTTGTGGGTTGTAATTTGTGTATTATTCTTTTCTCGTCTAATAATGTTCAAGGTTACACATCAAAAGAAATATATTCATAGACCTGTTCTACCACAGAAAACAATGCTGGCTTCTTAATTTGAGGGCGTTGTTTGGATTCAGGGCATTTTGATCAGGGGCGAGTTCTAGATATGTTTGGCCAAGTACACTCTAATGTGCTGGGTGTTCAGCTTTGTATCACTTGTCAATGCCAAGTTCTATCCCCATTTATAACATTACTCAGTGGTTTCTCTCTATTTTATTTTATTTTATTTTATTCTTTGTTATCTGAAGAAATAAAAGAAAGGATTGTGCATGAGGATCCCTTCTTACTTGGATCCGTTTTGGCTTGTTTTATGTGGTTTGTCACAACATGTCTGTTAATTTGTATCAATATGTTCCTTATACACCTTTCTCAAATGTGTAAATACCAGTAAGTACAATCTACTGGATGCGCAATATAGTTTTGAGTTCATGTAGAATGGAACGACATATGTTCTGATCCTTTTTTAGCTAATTTCATTCAATCATACCAGGGCAAAGTTTATATCAGCAGAAGAGAAAACAGGTGTTACTTTTGATGATTTTGCTGGACAAGAATACATTAAGAGGGAGTTACAAGAGATTGTTCGTATCCTAAAGAATGATGAGGAGTTTCAAAACAAAGGCATCTACTGCCCTAAAGGTGTGCTCCTTCACGGTCCTCCTGGAACTGGTAAAACACTTCTGGCAAAAGCCATAGCTGGCGAGGCTGGTCTTCCATTTTTTGCAGCTAATGGCACAGATTTTGTAGAGGTGAGGTGTCCTTTTTTGTTTCATTTTTAAAAACCTTCTCTAAGTTGTGCTCACAAGCAAATCTATTTAAAAATTTGGAGGAAATAGGAACCTTTTGACTGTATGTGGTGCTTCTGTATCAAAAATACATGATAGTATGAGCCTCATGAGAAAGGGATTTTGGGAAGGGAGTTCACCTGTATATCCTTGTGGTTGGTGTCTCTTTGCCATTACCGTTGACTCATTATGTAGCTGGTTGTTTAACGTCCTTATTCTTGTGAACTCAAGTAAGAGACTTAAGTGAGCAGTCTGTCATTGAATGACTGCTTTTCGCTATGTTTCTTCGTCCTGTCCCATTTTATCCTCTATCCTTGCGATCATTTTCATTTCTTACTTTGACCCAACTTTACCTGTACTCATAATGCAACTTTTAGTGGTTAGGCTTCATTAAGTATAGCTCGCTGATGTAGCTTTCCGTTTATGTGAAATTTAAAACATTTTATACTTGAGTTAGGCAAGGGAGATTAATTCGTGATGTCAGCAGGTAAGTACACTGGGTAATCTGTGATTGATACTAACTGGTTTTTCATTATAAATTTTTGATAATGAAAATGCTTTGAAGAGTGTAGATGCTGAATAACCTTCTTTGTCCGCAGATGTTTGTTGGCGTTGCGGCCTCACGTGTGAAGGATCTTTTTGCTAGTGCCAGATCATTTGCGCCTTCCATCATTTTCATTGATGAGATAGATGCAATCGGCAGTAAACGTGGTGGTCCTGATATTGGTGGGGTATGTCTGCTCATTTTCTTTATGCAAATTTCTCTGCTTTTACCTGTCTGCTTACAAATAATTCATGACACCAGCTCGTGTGGTTTAAGAATAAGTAGCCGAAGTAAGTAAGAGTAGACATCCTTCAATGAAATATGAAATTCTTTTTTGAGAAATGCTAAGAAGCTTAACTGCTTCATGCCCAAACTTCTTTGACAGGTGTCCATATCACTGAATATTCGGCTTCTAAGTTAAATCTACGGATTTTATGAGCAATAGGTTTTCAGTCTTTTTATCATGAATCGTAGTGTATGCTGATATGTTAAGTCATAAGTGATTCTGGTGATTTCACATAATCTCAGATGAACGCAGCAAATCAATCTTTTACGTATTCAGTCTTCCCACCCATGTTCTTATTTTACTGGCAGTCTCATCAATCTAGAGGATACATTTATATCTGGAAGATAATTCTCTTGAGTGGGCATCTATTGTCTGCTTATATTCGCTTGGGTCGCTTTTCAAATAGCATGGCAATTAGCATGCCGTTTAATATAATTTAAAACCAGATAAAAGTAAATTTTTGCATTATTTTGCTTCACTAGGGTGGTGCCGAGAGAGAACAAGGATTACTTCAGATACTGACTGAGATGGATGGGTTCAAAGTATCAACATCACAGGTTCATATTATATAAGATTAATTTTCTTGTAGGAATGAGAAAGTACCAATGCAAAGTTGAATTGAGAAGATCATGTTTGTCAGGTATTAATAATTGGTGCAACGAACAGACTCGATATTCTTGATCCTGCTCTTCTGAGAAAAGGCCGCTTTGACAAAATTGTTCGTGTTGGATTACCGTCGAAGGATGGGAGGTTGGCCATTTTAAAGGTAAGCTTATATTATTCAGTCTGATGGATTTCAGCTAATTTAGAAGGGATCAAGTACCTAGACTTTCTTTTCTAGGTTTCAATATTCTGATGTTATTTTGAAGTGTAGTTCTCATAATGAACATGTAGGTGCATGCTCGCAATAAATATTTTCGTTCAGAGGAAGAAAATGAGACTCTACTACAGGAAATCTCGGAGCTTACAGAAGATTTTACGGGAGCCGAGTTGCAAAATATACTGTAAATGATGCTTACACCTTATCGCTTCTTTTAATTTTTCATCATTAGAGCTAGCTGATGGTATGAACATGACAGAAATGAAGCTGGAATTTTGACTGCTAGAAAGGACTTAGATTTCATAGGACGGGAAGAACTTCTCGAGGCATTGAAGAGGGTGAGTTTTAGATACCAATTTTGTCCTTCTATTGTCTCGAGAGATTGTTATAATGTATGCTCACTTCATTATTTGTTTAATATTGCAGCAAAAGGGCACTTTTGAAACAGGGCAAGAAGACAGTACTGAAGTTCCTGAAGAATTAAAACTGAGGTTGGCGTATAGGGAAGCTGCAGTTGCTATTCTGGCTTGTTACATTCCAGACTCCTACCGTCCTTTCAGCGATGTATGATGTTAAATTGGATTCTTTATTTTCATCACTGCCAGTTACCAATACGAGGAATAATTTCTGCTTTTTTTTGCTCTTATTTCACAGACAGATATTAATTCCATATGCAGTCAACCAAATATGCGATACGTGGAGACATCTGGAAGGGTATTCAAGAGAAAGGAAGATTATGTGGATTCCATCATACGTGCTTGTGCTCGTAAGTTGTCCCCTTCTTATTGCATGACATTTCTGTGAAATAACAGTTTGCTGATGTACATTTATTTAGTCGGAATTGACGGACTCAAAACAGATGTGATTTTACTCTTATCTTCTCTTCTCCCTAGTATTTAAAATTCTTACACCAGAAAAACATGATATGACACCTCTGCTCTCCTTTCTCAACATCTGAGCTGTATTTATTATTGGGTTTCTAAACCAATTAGATACCCAAAACACAATCCAAATGTCGGATGGTATTCTTGATTTGTTTGTCAAATGGTCAAGTCTTTAGATACCTTGTTTACTGCATTGTTGCTAGAAAGGTACTCCCAACTTCACCCTCCAACAAATATTGGCACATGTTTTAATGAAGTATTGTATAAAGAATGAATACAGTAGTGAGGGTGTATAAACTATGAGAGAGAGTGAATAAAGAATGTATAAAGTAAGAGAGAGAATGGATAAAGTAAGAAAGAGAATGGTAAAAGTATGAGAGATGATAAATAAAGTATGATAAAGTATTAGATAAAAATTGTTGGAGGGTTAAGTTGGGACAAAAGAGTTAGAGAAATGAGAGGGCTAATATAGGGCGGAGGGAGTACTTGGCAATTTTTCTTTTGATATGTGAATTAGTAGCCAGAGAATGCCAATTTAGCAAATGTCAGTCGCTCAATAATCATGGGACAAACTACCATTATCTTGCGGAGCACTCATCCTTTTGCAATCTTGCAGACTTTATTTCCACTCGAAAATTGTCTACTGGAGAAATTGTTTATCAAATTAGTGCAAGTGTCATAATTTCAGATTAACGCCTTTTCCTTAGCAAACTTTAGTTACTCAGTTTTCTTATTAATGAACTTTTGCTGATTCTTGGTCATTTACTTTATTAGCCTATTAGGCAATATATTGTAATTATTGATCATGTGATTTGAAGCCATCTTACTTGTGGTGATTTTACCTCATCACCAGGAACGCATGATCTCGGTGAACTAGACGTGCTATTTTTCTGCATGAAAAGCTTGTCCTGTTGCCCCTTCCGAATCTTTCTCTTTCTTCTGCTGAGTCAAGCAAATACAGAACTTCCGTGACAAAGAAAAAACTTTTTTTTTATTTTTTTTAAAATACTGTGTTAAGAATGTTCTTAGAAAGATTCACTTGAGAGAAGTTTTCTTTCGATGCTGTGACTTGCAAAGTTTGACAAGATCATTGACACATGCACCTTTTTTGGCCCTCAAACTTGATGGTTTAGATTATGCGAAAGAAAGTGCGTATTGGTTTATGCGCTTCCTGATAAATGATGAAGAATGTCATCTGTCAATTTTTTTCCGCACACATTGTTTTGACTTCTTAGTTTGAACTTCTATGTGAGAATGAGAGAATCGGTAGAAGTAGAACTTGTCCATTTCGACCAGTAAAACGCATGCTTCTGCACTTAATTCATTTCTTTGACATGAAAACTGGTTTACTTGCCACCTGCTAGAGCTAGAACTTTTGTAGAGTCAATAGATACTACCTTATTTATTTATTTATTTATTTATTTTATATATTAACCCTAATAATATATAGCCAGAGTAATTGAAGAAGAGATATTTGGAGTTGACAATCTATGCTGGATTTCTGCGAAAGCAACATTGGAAGCTTCAAGACTCAGAATTCTTGATCCTGCAAACAGGAATGACTGCTTTTGGGAAGGCCTACCACAGATATCAAAACGACCTGGTGCCTAATGTAAGGATCTGGTGATTTTCAAATTTTTAGTAAGGTTTTGACTTCGTAAATCATGTATGGGTGGAATTACTTTAAGGATAATCATAATTTACAGCTTGCTACCAAACTTGAAGCGCTTAGAGAAGAATACATGCACTTTGCTGTGGAAAAATGCTCATCTGTAATACGAGAATGCCGCCTCGCTGTGGAGGAGATAACAGGTTGAATTGTATTCTTCCTCCTCCCCCTGAAACATTTGTAGTAATTGTTTGTAATATTTTGTTGCTGATTGCTGATTGCTGATCATTTGCATACATGCTTACATGTGAGCAGATATTCTTCTCGAGAAGGGAGAAATTAAAGCAGACCAAATTTGGACCATTTATAACACTATGCCCTGGGTACCTCAGGTATGCTATGAACTAAATTGGCGAAAAGAATGTTGTCTGAGAGTCTGCTTTCTGGTTATTTGATTAATTGCATGACCCACATTTTAATGAGTGTAAATTGATGCTCGACTCTATACTCCAGTTTCATCAAGCAATCTCGCAAAGTGAGAAGGCGGCCTTTGATTCTTGTATATCACCAAATATAGTAAATTTCCTAGTTGATCCTTGCTGAAGTACTAATTAAGATAGCTTTTCAAGGGAAACCAGTAATAGGAGCAATGGTGCATCTTAAGTTTCCAGTGGATCTAATTTCATGGTTTTAACATGGTTGCATCTTTAATGTATCAGTTCTCTTGTTCAAAAGTGTGAGCAGTTTTATAGTATAATCTTATTCCACCTCCACCTATACTTTTATTTTATTCCCCCCCCCCCCCCCCCCCCCCCTCATGATTTTCTTTTCTCCCACCTGTCTTCCCCCCCTTTCGCTCACACCCCCTTACTCTATTTTTTTAAAGTTCTTTT
>JAYMSH010000539.1:0-10722 GCA_036897905.1 Aragoa cleefii | reverse complement strand
CACAGCAGACTTTACCTTGCATAGCGAGGTATCTAAGTTCCACGTCAAACGATAAAGCAGCGTCAACGGATTTGTTCTCATCTATGTAAACAATTTCAGCAATTATTCAAAATCAAACAAAAATGAACTAAAATCTATGCAACACACACACACAGACATACATACACATGTGTACATAGATATGTACGTGTACATAGATATGTACGTGTACATATGTGTGTGTGCGTACAGTTACATATAATATGTAATATATATACACACACACAGTCATATATAACACACATATAATATATATATTATGTGTGTGCATCTGTATACTTATAATGTGTATATATATTATATATATTATATTATATGTGTTATATGTGTGTGTGTGTGTGTGTGTGTGTGTGTGTGTGTATACATACATAGAGAGAGGGTGGAGAGGGAGAGACCAAACTAAATACTTGCAAATCCATGCTAAGCCTATCTAATACGGAGCATCAATTCCTTATTACATACCTAATTTCCAAAACTTGTTTCTTCTTGGCCACACCAATTCACAAAGGTTTGAAAGTTGCTTCTGTTTTTCGTATAAACCAGCAGACGAAGGTGGAAGTGGATGTCCACCATGTTTCCACAGCAACGATGTGATTGAATTGAATCAGAAAGATGACGCATTATCCAAATGTTTCACCTCCACCTACATAAGAAAATTATAGAAAGTAGTTCAATTGAAAGATCTCAAGGTCATTTATGCCCAAAACAAATGAAAATGAGAAAGGGGACGTAAAGTGAAAAGGAAGCTTGCCATAAAACTCACCTTAAAATTCTTTACTTCATCAGGACAAATTTCCTTCAACTTCATCACGTCTTTCACCAGAAGCTGCCAAAAGACCTTTGTTTCAGCTCCAAGGACCAGTGACCGCATTGGTTGAAGGTAATCATTTCGCTTGTTTTGATGAGAACAGATATTTTCAAAAAGGAGTACATGATGGTCGAGAAGTTCATTATATGTCCTAAAAAGATCATCAACAGAATGTGACTCAACTAGTAAGTTGAGAACTTTTTCCTCTAACCTCCTCAAGGATGTCAGAATAGGTTTCAGAGATTGCACTCTGACATTGTGACTGTACCGAGTCTCGTTGCTCCATTGTTGAAAGCTAAGTCTCAAGAGGCCAACAAAATGTCTCGACTTTAGCAGAAGGGCACGACAAGAATTCAGCAAACCAGAAGATGGGCTTGCCTCAATCAACTCCATTGTAGATACAGGCAGAGACGGGGAATTATCACTTGACTTCAGACACATTTTCAATAAATCTGCAAACCAATTGAGAAATGAGACAGAGGGCTGTAATCGAGAGCCAAACCACTCAAACCATCGGATGTACAGCAAACAATCACTATCACTGGCTTGTTGAATCATCCACTCAGCAGCAAATGATAGTTTCTTCTGGGCAACATCCATTTCGTAGTGATCTTTATCCGCAAGTGTGTCGAAGGAAGCCTTGGGAAGCATTAGCTTTCCTAATGATAGAGCATCCATTACATGAATTGTCTTCAAATCCCCAGTAGCAGGGAGGGTTTGTCCGTTTGAACTTCCTTTCTCCTGGGAAGCAATCTGAGATCCCAATGATTCCAAGTACATGCATTTTTTCCTTACACAGGCCTCTTTTGAGTAAAAAACATACTCCCTCAAGTTCAAGGGGGTAGGCCAACCTCCTGGTAGAGACAACAAGCGATCTTCAGGCGAAGCGAAATTATATATTTCTGACGTTAAATATAATTCAACCGCTTGAGATACAATGCCTTTTCCTTTTTCCTCTCCAAAAGATGAAAGGTATGTATGCTCAAAACTAATCTGGATGCTCCAAGATGGTTGATTTCCATTAGTTATTAACTGCTGAAATAACTGCACCCAGCGTGAAAGTTCAAGATAGGTGATGATCACATCAACCCGGGAACCTTCGTCCCCAGCACAAATATGGGCTCTGGCCATCATATCAACCAACTTGCTCACAGGAATTCCAGAGAGGGTAATGAATCTTTTCACTTCCCTGAGCTCAATGTCGTTATTATTCTCACCCCCTTCTAGCAACCAGCAAGGCTGCATCAAGTAGATTTCAACTCCTCTGTTTCTCATTGCTCGCGAAACTTCACCAAAGTTAGGATTGACTGTGAGGAACATCCGAAATTTAGGATGGGGGTGGAGAACCATTGGTTCACCATCCACAGTTCCACACTCATTTATGGAAATAGAACCAGATTGTTCAACTAACGAATTTAGCCTATCAAGAACAGTTGGATTGCAGAGGTTTGAATTTTCTAGAACAATCCATTCACCACATTCTATGGCCTTGACCATTACTCCAATTACCCATTCAAACTTCACAGAGTGTTGCTTTATCTGATGATCTTCCAGCTTTCTCAGTGTGCACAAAATGCTGTCCAGATCCTTGTCAGACCAAGAAATACACGATGTATGTTGATATTTGGCCATCTTTAGGCACTCGATAATATGAACTAGCTTAGGGATAGAATCTCTAATCCTTGGGCTATCATCATCATTTCTTGCAGCAGAAGCTGCAGAGAGACCATTACTAATGTTTGATTTGAAAGCAAGCCATTGAGTAATAAGATCCTTCCTTCGGCTAGTTGCCGTGGGGTAAGACTCAAACTGCAAATCACCGTACTCATTTACATATCTTTCAATTTGAGTAACAGCTACATGATAGTGACGAGAGGCATTGTATTGCTCGAAGGACCCAAGTAGTTCAGATATATCAGTCGTGGAAGAGAGATTCAATTCATTTAGCACGTTTCCAGTCATCTCTGCGAGTAACCTTATCATTGTAGTCTTACCAGAAGACGGAGGACCAACTAAAATACATAACCACTGATTCTTGACACATTGTGCCACAGATTCCAAGCAAAGATGCAGGCCAGGTAGAATCTTGAGGTTATTATTGGATTTTCCACGTGACTGGTACCTATTCCTCTCTATGGAGACATCATTGACAACAAGTGACTGCGGATACAGTTGAAAATCAGGATATGGATTTATGAAAGGCTTCTCTCCAAAAACTAGTTCATACAACCTCATAACTTGAACCCGATCAGCTGCTGTGCGCATTCTTTGTATGTAAATGGTGTTCAAGAAATAGTATGATTTTGACTTTCCAGAAGCACCCTGGATAATTTCGCATGAACGGCACACATCTCGCAGGTTAAACTCCCATGGGGAACCATCTTGACCAAAGTTGCGATAAAGCATTGTCTCTTCATGCAATCTTTTGTTAAATATGATCAGCTTTAGTAGAAACGATCTTTCAATCAATGGGAACTTTGAGCTACAGATGCACAAATAATCTTCATCAACTAGCTCATCAATATAGACCTTAGTAAACCTGTTGAGGAAGGACTTAGGAAGCCCTTTCCTGCCTCCTCCTTGATGAGATGGATTTTGACATGCAAAAACTCTAAAAGATGTTGGGCACTTGAAAGAACGGCCCAGTTCTGGAATGTAAACTTCAGCTCGATGATCTAATATAGCATTCAATCCCTCCAAGACAGATTGTGGTGCGAGATTCAGTTCATCAAGAAGAACCCATGATCCCTTCTTCAGAGCCTGGAGTAGAATTCCATCAGACCACGAGAACTGTATTCCTTCATCGCTTTCGACTGGCAAATCTGAACCCAACAAATCCATAATGTCCGTCTGTTCAGATAAGTTGATACGCACAACTGCATGTCCAGAATATTTCCCTAAGTTTTCAACTAAGCTCGTCTTCCCAACTCCAGGACTTCCTTCCAACAACACAGGCTTATTAAGCTGCATAGCCCGTAACACCCTCAAGCCATTCTTATGAGTGGTGGGAGCCCGAAATTCAAACCCCATGGCAGAAATTAGGTCAGCACCCTTCTCAATATAGAATGGATGGATTCCAAAGCTATTGTCACACTCCATGTGATCAGCATCACAAGGAACTGAAAAACTCCCAGAATCTTCCCAACCATATGACTCTAATCCACTTATACTTGACGGATCAAAAGTTTGCTTAGACTCCTTGAGTTTCTCCAGAAGGAACGAAATGCATTTCACCCTCAACTCTGCAGCATCACTTTTTGATATGCTGGTACCTACACAAAGTCCATCCAACAAAACCAGAAATGCTCCATGCACAAGTGCAGACTCGGCTGGTAAGCTTCCCTCCAGCACATTGATAAAAGATACCCAAGACGAGATCTCTCACAGTAAGTACTCTGCCTGTCTCCAAACGGTTGAACCACTGAAAAGCAAAAGAGAAAAACATCACCAAGACAATAAGTGACAATAAATAAAAACAAAATGAGAAAAATATATGCATGTCTGTGTTTGTGTGTGTGCACAATAAGTGGCGATAAATAAAAACAAAATTAGAACAATATATGCATGTTTGTGTTTGTGTGTGTACATATGAAAAATTGCAGACATCAGACCAGCAAGAAATGGATTCCGACCAAACCATGCATCTAAGCTGGTGTTAATACTATAAGAGGCCAAACGAGCACTCATAATAAAATTCCAAATAATCATAAAACAACACTGAACAATTATAGTCACTGTAGCGGTGTAATCCCCTTTTGGACAGCTGAGACTACTACAAAATGAAGTAAATAATGCACTGTAATCTATTCTCATGTGGACAAAGTAAAATATACACAACTTAAAGGGCACATAAATTTCTACTCAAGTACTCAACGCAATGAAGCAGTTTTTAGGGGAAAAACATAGGAAGGCAAGTTACGGCCAATGGAAAGGTGGTGCATATGCAGTTTCCCAATTCTCCAAAAGAAATCCCCAGTGATCAAAAGAAAAACGAAAAGAAAGAAAACTGAAGTTTTTCAAAAGTCAGTATACCTCCCAAAAATCCAGCATAACATTCACAACCTCGGCAAGTCCAGGATTTGAAATTCTCCCAAGAGCAATACTTCTAAGATCATCTATGTTATTTGTAGATGGAACCCATATCTCAGTAAATCGATTACGCAGGGCAGGAGACAATTCTTTTTTACCATAGTCCCCACCAGGATTCATTGTGGCTAGAAGGAAAAACTTATCTTTCGCTTTCACTATCTCAAGTTCAGAGCCTCCTTTCTCAGCCACAGACAGTTTCTTTTCTGGTTCTAAGACACTGTTTAATCTTTCAAGGACACTATCATCAGCTAAAGATATCTCATCAATGAGAAGAAGGTCACCGTTCTTCATTGCTTCAATAAGAGGTCCATCTTGCCACATAAAAATGGTCCGCCACTTCTGTTGCAGCTGAGACATTTCAAGGTACAGTTTTTCCATATAATCTATTTCATCTGAAGTGACTTCAGGATGTGAGACAGGATTCTCTTTGTAACTCTTGATGATCATAGAAAGCACGTGAAGAGTTTGTGAGGCTTGATTGATGTCCATTATAATGTTCTTCTCTCCAGGAAAGTTTTTAAAAGCCTTCAAGTCATTCACCGTGTAACAGAGATTTTGAAAGTCCTTGGAGATTTTCATTCTATCACGGACAGGATAAAAACCCCCAATAAAATCAGATGTTTCTGTATACTGATGGCAGTTCAATACATGCAACTTGGAACCCAAGATTATACTAAGTAATTGACAAATGGTTGTTTTCCCTCCCCCGGTCTCACCAACAAGGAGAACGGGCTCACGCATCCTATAGCACCGATAAACCAGAAAGCACATCCGCCACATGCTTTCAGTCCAAATAATTTTCCCGATCTTTTCGTCATCCACTAAGTGTTTCTTATTCATCCAATCACTTCCTTCTCCAGTCGCTTCCTGTTTGTACATGTCATCCTCAGAAAGTTTTACCCTAAGCTTACTCTCCAGAACTTCTTTCACAATTCTTTTCTCAGCCTCGTCACGCAACCTCTCAGCTAGTAGATAATAACCATCACAAGCTAGATGTTCATACGACACCCCATCGAGTTTACTGAAACGATCAGCCCAACGGAACAAATCACGTGGAGTGATAAAGCCATGTTTTCCAGCAAAAATTTTACTACTCTGCCTGTGCAGCTGCAACTCCTTCATAACATCAACCATCTATATTGCATAGCTTTCAGGAATTTTGCACCTGTTGTGTAATATTGTGCTCAGCTCCTCTTGTGGAATCTCCTCCACATGAATCTCCACGAAACGGTTTCGAAACGCTCTAGAAAGAATTTTGCGTCCCCCATAAACAACAGGCGGGTTTTGAGTTGCAAACAGCATAAATTTTGGATGAGCTTGAATGGTTTCGCATAGTTCAGGGACGAAAAGTTCCCTATTATCATCAAGCAACCGGTTTAGTGCTTCAAGAACATCAGAGGGAGCTAAGTTCAGTTCATCAAGAACAATCCAGTGACCATTCCGAACAGCTTTCACAAGTGCACCTTCCTGGAACACGAGCTTTCCAGTTACGTCAGTGATATAAGAACCAAGATATTCCTGGAGATCAGTATGCTCATGGTTATTGATCCTAACAAATTCACGACCAGCCATTGCAGCGAGAAACGAAACAAGGCTAGTCTTGCCACTAGAAGTAGGTCCTTGTAACAACACGGGGTATCTTCCAATAGAAATTGCTCTTTCAAGGTTCTGCAGATGCTTCTTCAGGCTCTCAGTAAGAACATAACTCCCTGAGATATTATCAGCTTTTGATATCAAGCTAGGATCAACAGGGAGCTGCGGAGGTGCTTTCCCTTCCAATAAATATTTGCAGATTAACTTGTTCATTAACTTTGCACTAGAGTCATCTAGAAGACTCTGGAAGAACATACAAAATCCATCATAAAGATCTTTTTCGAAATTTGACCGTCTTTTTGCCAGTTTCAAATATTCCAGTGCCCGGTATAGGGAACGCAGACTGTAATGAGGCTTCTGGTTAGCCCCATCCTGCAGCCTTACTTCAGATTCCTTAGCCGCCTTGTAGAATTGCACAACCTTATCTATCAATTTCCCATTTATAGAGGCATCATCAACAAATTGTTTTACAAACAGAACCAGGTCTTCATCATCCAGCACATCATCAACAAAATATTCCGTAAATCTGCTCCTTAATGAGAATTGCAAGTCCCTTTTACCAGCATCAGTCGCCGGATTCATACAAGCAAAGAGACGAAAGTTGGGATGTCGATGTACGTAATCTATATCACCTCTTTCAGATAAGCATAGTGAACCTTTCTCATCTTCAAGCACCCCAATAACTCGCTGCAGAATCTCTGGAGGAGCCAAATTTACTTCATCCAGCAATATCCATTCGCCACTTCGAAGCGCTGTTACAAAAGCTCCTTCCACAAACGAAAATATCATTCCATTGGAAGCACTAATTTGCGCATGAGCTTTTCAAGTTTAACTGAAAAGTTTCCCCAAGATTTTAGAATCTGTTCATTTAAAGGTCTCTTTCGTTTTTTTCCGGGGACTTGATTTTCCTATTTCGACAATCTTCCTCACACCTTTCTGAAATCCACTTAATAACATTTTCCAGTTCTTGTCGCATTTAAATTTCTCCAGGTGATCGAGAAACGTTCCATTGTCCCTTGACGAAAATGTATTGGTGAACAGATTTTTAAACTCCTGATAAAGAGGAATACAGACAAACCGTGCATCCAAGGGCTTGAAACCTAGGTCTGCTACATCGCTTTGCTGATTCAAGTTCAAAACCGTGAGTTTTTGACCAAGCCTCGTAGCAAGTGTCTGGACAAGAGTAGTCTTCCCTGTACCCGTTTCACCAACCAGAAGCACGGGCTCATTAAATTTAAATGAGTTGGCAATCCTCTCAAGGGTATGAGCTGAACTCCGGAGCTGGACAAACGGTTTGGGCTTATGATCAGGATTGAACTGTGAAAGTGAACATATTTAAACTGTTAGATTTAATTTCGGCATAGGAACACGGAACACCAGAGATAAGGATAGTGCATATTACTAACCGTCATTTCAGCACGCTGAAGGCTAACCCTTCCAACTTGAAAGCCAGAGTGCAATTCCTGCACGTAGTATTGATGTTTGAAAATCTTTTGTTCCAAAGACATGAAATACGTATATAGTGGAACACACATCACTTCGAAAATAGTTGAACCTGAATAATGGGCTTGTTGACAGGATATAAAGTATCAACAGCTGAAACAGACCAGATTTTTGCAATCTCATTCATGATTGCCAAACGATTCACAGCTGAAGTAGAGAATGATGCGAAAACATCTATTGCCTGAGAACAAGGAAACAGACTTAAAGGTAAGTTTGTAAATCATCAAATATCTTAATCTATGGCAGATTTAAAGAATGAAGGCATTGTATCTAACCTCTTTATAAATGCTACTGCATGCATGAGACGAGACACCGTGATGAAAAGAAAAACCAAAACTTGCCACCCTCTTGCATAACTTGAGAAGATCCCTTTGATTGCAGCAAAATCCTTATATTTAATAACTTGCAGCAGAAAAATGCAAATGGATGGAGAAATATCTACCTTGAAGTAAATCTGTCATGGTTGCCCGATGGAGTTGTCACCCCAAATTGAACTCTTGTAAGCTGGTTAACCCTTTCAAAGGTTTCTGCAAAAAAATGCCACAGAACTATTACTTAAAGCTTTTCCATAAAGAATTTTAAGCCTTGAATCAGAGAGTTCTGGTGGAACCTATAAGTTGTTTGGCCAAATTTTTTAAATCCGGGTACCACACTTGCACTATGTTCAGCAAGTCCTCTTTACTGGGTAGGGCGATCATTACTTTCCGCCAGACAGAACCGAGTGAACCAAGAGAACTCCTGCCTGTTCCAGAAAAAGTCATTATGATCATGAGCACAAGCCACTAAGATGCAAATCTGACGCAGGTCCAAAGAACATAAACACAGGTTATTCAGAATTATATCACATCCAAGCAATAAATTTTAGCACTGTTCACTGAATTGTAACGCTTGACAAAATATTAGCCACTAGATTTCAGCAAAAAATCATAGGCATAAGAGCGAAGAGGCACCAAGAAAACCAAAAACAAAATAAGAGTGAAGAGTAGTGATAATAAGTGCCTGTTTGCAAAAGCTTCTGATTTGAGAATCTGGTTTCGAGTGATAAGCTTTTTAGTTTCTATTAAGCTGAAAATAGCAGAGTCGTTTTTGCAAACATTCTGTTTTCAGCTTCTGCTGCAAAGAATCTGGAATCAGTTTACAAGGATCTTTTGCAAGCTCAAGCCATGTGGAGTAGCATTTTCACAAGCCTCAGTATGAGAATACGTTTTATTTTTTTACTTCCTTTTGGCAAAAGCAAAAATTCATTACCAAGAGCATAAGAAATGCTCAATAAATAAGAGTAAAACAGCCTGACATGGTTCAAATAAACAACCTCACATGGTTCAAAACATACAGCAATCTACCATTGTTACATTACAGATTCAGACATAAATTTAGTACCTTGCACCAATCATCAAAAGAAATTACATAGATAAAAACATTATCGATGCAATAACCAAGAATGAGAACACATAATTTATGATGGGAATACAGATCGATGGTTTGTCAAGAAAAGGGGCTAAATGTTTCACTAGTAAGTCTACAGATACTGCAAATAGTAACAGCCATTAAGCTAAATAGAATTCACTCCAAACCTCCGGTAAAACAGGATATATCTGATGTTGAGCTAGTGACAGTGGAAAACAGTCGGAAACTCTCGTTCACCCTGACTGCCTGCATAAAGCACCAAAAATCATTTAAATGAATATAAAAGGACATAATTGCAAGCATGACATGAGACCTGACCTTTTTAATATGGATAATAAACAAAAAAGCCAGGTGACAAAGGTCAGGGAAGACGGAAGAAAAACTAAATTGAAACAGAACAATACAATTATGTGGATGTACATGCTTTTGTCTTTGGGTGAGAACTGCAAGTTCTTACTGTCAGTGGCAGTAAACAATAAGCAACATCCGGTTTGTGGGACTTGTAAACAACAAAGCAGTTCATCCAATCCCAGTCTCAGAGAGTCATCAAATTATCTGGTATTATAGCATCTAACACTTTTCATTTGATGTTCACATCGAAACTACGTCACTCCCAACAATGAAAACCCATGGCAGGTAGGAGGTGACCTTGTAACATCCAGAACAATTCCACTACGGGAACAGGTACCATGAATACAATACAAGCAACAATGGCGTGATCACAGTATGCCAGAATAAAGTGAAAATGTACATTCAAGCTCTAATGTTCACGTTACATCAATACTTCATGTGAGTACAAGAAAACATACTAATTCCTATCAAATTGACCATACGCTGTTAGGAGTTTCTTGGGAGTTTCTCTGTATTTGTTGATTACTGATCTACTATTGGCTAAGCACATAGTTGCTTGCTTGTTATCTTTCTTTTTGCGTGTATACATATAAACACATATAGTCTTGAATCTTGTACCTATTTTTAACATTACATCTCCGAGGAAAGGAAAAAAAAAAAGACTTAAAAGTATTTAATCTTTATGAGCTCCGTGCTATCTGGGTTTAGTCAGAGTTATCAAAAGCGGCCGGAGCGGCCGCTATAGAGGCTCGGGAGCACCCGCTTTGTGCATCTGAACCCTAAAACTTCCAATTAAACCTAAATTTAAACACTAAAAGACCAAACTGACCCTCCTTATCCCTTCTAAACCAAAAATCGGCCACAGAAAACCCAAATCGGCTTATGTCTCTTTTTCTTTCACACAAAAATCGGCTTCTTGTTCGATCACTGCT
>JAYMSH010000538.1:0-10723 GCA_036897905.1 Aragoa cleefii | reverse complement strand
TGAAAGTAGGATCCTGTCTGCACGCTCCAATCTCGGCCATCTGAGTATTTTCTTTTTATAATTTATACGTTTTGGATGCGCGGTATTTATTAATATAGGTTGTAAATACGTTTTTCTCAAGAAGACACGTATTTTATCTTCTTTTTTTATTTTTCAATCACTTTATTACTATTTTTAATGGATAATAATAATGCAAATGACAGCAATTTTCAGTCACTTTTTATGTTTGAGTGAAGAACAAGTTGCTTACAAGGTGTAAAAGGCAGGAAATTAGCTTAATATGTAATGCAACCAAAGACAACACTTTTTAACTTCCTATATCCTTTCCCTTCATCTAAATATTCATATTGCCAGAAACTGCCTGGATAGATTTTATCATTTCTTTTCGAGAAAATATTATAGAACTGAGATGCGGATGACAGCAACAAACTAAGTACAGGACGATATTACAGACGGTATCAATTGAATTGATGATATCAAATGACAAACTTGGATTAAAGAATAGATCTGCACAAGGTTACTGACAAGATGACCCTGTTTTGTTCCTTGATCAACAAGAGGTCTCTGTAACAACCTCTAAAATCTTCTCCCCCCAAAATAAAAGTATCATCACAGCGGAAAACAGGGGAATGATAGTGTAGAGTTTCAGTAGAGGAGGTGGAGGATCTTCAATACCTAACGGACCCAAAAAGCCAATAATAAGGGGGGCTTAGAGAGGAGATATACGCATGCTTACCTCTGCTCCTTCGTGTGCCTATATGCATTGCCCAGAGCATATAACGTTAATCCCTTATAATCGATAGGAAATGGATGAGACCCTTGACCCCATCATGGTATAAATAATGTTCTTGGTCCAACCAAAAATATAGATATTTGCTTCTTCATTGACTGATGATAAAATGAATCTTATGCCCGGCTTAGCTTTTGATACAAGTCTTCGTTTTCAAGAACAGTGGCCATAGTATATCCAGAATTCGTACACAGCCATCATGAACAACAGGTGAAAGTAGCTCATTATGCACTCGGTCCAATAGTGAGTGTTTCTAAACCTCGGTAAAAGGCTTCCAGCATAATACATTATGCTCCTATGGTTTATCAAATCATTTGACTGATGCACATTCCGCAGGGTCATCACTACTCCAAGATGTCGCAGTTCTTAACAAAGTCATTTGAGTAGTTGACATACTTGGTCCAGTACGGTCGTAAATGCTGAAAACCAATATCTAACCATGGTTTTGATTGGCCATTGTAATGAATAACAGCTGCCTTTTTCAGATTTTCCACGTTGGTGTTGTTCTGATAGCCCAGCCCAAGCATGTGCCACGAAGGTTCAATTGGATGAACATGACCCCTAAATGCAATTAACGCGGGAGGAAGAGTTCCAAGTTTCCACAATGTCAGGTTTGACTTGAGATTCTGCAGATATACATAATCATAGTAAGAAGCATACAAGTTAAATAAAAAAATTCCTCATAACATTGAGATACGGACAAGCAGACATGTTCCTCCTGTTTAAAATTAATTTGTTTGATTCTAATGTTGTTTCACTCAGTTATAAATGAGTGACACTTTATGGGACACTGGACATGATTTGATACTTGCTATCTACTTTTTGCCTCACTGTTCCAAATTCATACTCCTATGAAGACATGACTTGACACCAGTCCGCCTACTCTTCCAACATCTGAACTTTTCTTTCAAATATATATTCAACCACACAAAATCTCAATCTAAAGATGTATTATATCTTAGCGGATCAAGAATGGAACACAATAAGAACAACCACTGAACCCCCTAATGGAGAGAAGAATGAGTTATTCTAAGGAACTACACAAACTGAACCTTTTCAACAAAAGATCCTACAGGGCCAAATAAAATTCAGAGAGCAACAACAAAGTTTCTAGAGTGCTAAGTGCTCAAATGAACCTTAAATGACGAATCCAGTTCCCTTTCAAATCGACTCAGATTTATAGTTTCATAGAAAGAACAAAGACCGAATTCAGATACAAGTCTATTTCTTTTACCAAAAGGACCCTGAATGTTCCTATTGCAGGAAGAAATCGCATTTTCGAAATCAAAGCCACATAAACAAGAGAAGGTGACTAATTAAGCACATTCAAGGGAGAATTTAGGGTACCTCCTTAAGCCATGAGTGATAAGTTTCCCTGATGTTCGTATTTCTCCATGCGCGTAAATCAAAAATATTCATCCCATATGCCCATGCACATTCATCAGGATCCAGATTGTTTGCTATAAGGGGATGAAAGAAGTTGAAATAGTTCCTAAATCGCTTGGACATAACCCACTCATCTTCACCTCTACAAGTTTCAACAGCACCATTAACTTTTCCATTAAGATCAATTTCCCAGAGAGGAGATAAATCACGTTGAATAACGACATCATCATCCAAGAAAACCACCTTATCCAAGCTGGGAAATAGCTGCAAAACATAACAAGACATTAATCTTAGATCACAAAGACAATTAAAAGAGATTACACATTGTCATACACATAACGATGAGTTGGAATGTTCAACTGCTTGCCTTATTTGTAGATGAAATGCAGCTCAATCGCGGTAAAACCAAGAGCATCGCAATTGATTTATTTTTTACAAAAAGGTTCCTTCCAGTAAAGCAAAGAACAATTGAACCCCTTCTCCAATTGAGAAAGAACTCTTTAAAACTAGAAGCCCAAAATAAAAAATAAATTAAAATAAAAACTGAAGAATGATGGAACAAAGCAACAAATGAAGCATTTCAAATTTTACTGTGGAATATGAGGAACGATTGACTACCAAATCCATAGAACCGTTAACTCGACAGGAAGCCTGTTACTCCAATGTAGATATAAAATGGTCCAAAAGCTTCATGAGAAACAGCTGACCTTTGGGTTATGTGAGTCTTTCGGTTAAGCTTTAGGAATAGATTACTAAGTTGCTCAGCTCAACTTGCTCATAGATCTTATATCAGATTGTAAACATATTTTCCCATGCTAATGGTGGGTAGTGCAGTGGATACAGTTTTCCTGTTCTGTACAGATTTATTTTGTTGTCATCCGAATATAAGGCATATTTACAGATCTCAATGGCAGCTTACAATCTCACCTTTGATGATCATGTGCCATTCTCAACCAATAAAACCAGCATTTACAAGATTCCAATACAAACATAATGTGATAAAATGTGACAAGTATCAGACTGATTGCTTACCTCTGGAAGATATATACGCAGATGGTTGAGCAGTGAGATATACTTGGGACTTCTAGCTTGCAATATGGAGGCCAACTTTCGTGGGCTGATATCACTAAGATTAGCTCCAGTCATATGATTTCCATGGTAGTAGTCTCTAATTCCATTGTGGTTTTCGACAGCTTCAAGAACTGGGACGTTCTCTCTTGTTAACCAATCAAACTGATGAATACCCTTTACTTCAACTATCGCAGGAGACACAGGATTCAAGGCAAACCAAGAATGCATTCCTGCATATGTTTTCTTGTCAGTTATGACATGGAAAACAATCTTGTAGGGATGTGAAGATGACTGGACGGTAGATTGGACAACAACTGCAGCAGCAAGGATGTTGTCTGTTGATAATACAAAGTGATGATAGGAGTTGTCAGAAAGCAACGGGAGCATCTCAGGAGAAGGTAACTGCTTCCGTGCATGAGCATTGGAGGAATATTCATCAGTCAGCCTCAATGAAAGGCAGTGAATGCCCCTTGGGATTGAACTCGCAGCAAAATGTTTATTCATTAACTCAGCGTATTTTGATTCCTTGAGTTCCCTCTCAGATCTCTCCATCTGGTATGAAAAACAATAACTTCTCAAAAAGATGAATTTACTTGGACGACAAAGCTCAGCCAGGAACATGCAAAAGAGAGTATACTTGACAAGGACTGGCAATGATTATCATTCAGAGGGTTAATTGGAAATATAAAATTTGTAGTTCATTAGAATATTTAGGAAAATAAGCTTTCGGTGTGGTTTCATGAAACACATGGCATATTGAGACAAACTAGTTGGCATGGCCCTGCATTGCAAAATTTCATGCCCAAAAGGAGAAACTCATCAAATACGCTGGTGTAAAGGTCATCTAACAAAACATTATACCCAAGTCCGAAGATTTTTGTTAGCAACCACTAATGTGTAAGCGTTTTTCTGAGCATACATATACTGTAAAAGTTACTCAGCCAGGGTGCTGAACTTTAAGAAAATAAAGGACAATGAATTTTGTACACCATCTCTCATCAGGTTTGAAGTCTGTGCGCAAGGACGTCCAAGATACTACTAATTATGCAGTACTAGTATTCACAATCCACATGAGTTGAAACGAAAATTTTAGTGCCAGCCACAGGGCAATGGAATAAGCATGGACATAAATATGAAATTATGAAAAGAGGTAGAAATTAGAAACCTATACCATTCCTTTCAGAATCAAAGCAAAGTCCTTTGAGTTGTATTTGTTGGTTTTCATTTCAGAAACAAGTTGAGCATACGAGTTGGGTAGCTTTAAACCATCAGGTACTTGCTCGGAGTTCACTTGATTCAGGATCTTAACAAAGTCCTTTACCAGCCTCTGCTATTACAAGAGATAAAACTTTTCAGCATTTTTCCAAATGGAACACTCTCCATTAAGCCAAATTTCTCAATAATCTCCGACATAACATAAGTGGAAATGAACAAGATTCTATTTCAAACTTACCCCATTATCAGTTCTACCAAGAAGCTTCGGCCCCAACCGTCGTCCTAAGCAATCTGAAAATGGTCAAACAGAAAAGGTGAGACATCTTCTGAACATTTAGATAACAAAGGGGAGAAAGCATTAAAGAACTGGTATAAGCAGTCCGTCCTAAAAAGAACACCTGTAAATAGATCTATCCACCCTTTCAGACACTTTTCACTAGTTTAATTTATTCTTCCATAGCCATCATTACAATGACTCCCACAATGTAGCTCCTCATATGGCAAAATCAAAATCATCATATGGGTTACTCTTCTGAGCTATAACATTCTCGTGAGAGAGATTAGTTACTGGTAAAGAAGGATTTGAAAAGCAACAGGGAAATCGTGTATTTCAAAGTTCTCAAATTCAAACGACACATACAACATTAGATGAAGTTCAAATAAAAAGACATCAAAGGCACTAATAGGCTTGAAGTAACAGCCCCATATGACATTCCCTATAATCGAAAATCTTTTAAAATGAAGGAAAAGCGTGACTAAGACAAGCTCTACTAAGAAATTTTTTTTAAAACAGGATCAGCTACTACATACCAAACGTTCACCCTTTCACGTGGACTGTTAGTCTCGATATCCTAGTCAAACCATTATGTTTTCCTATGTAAACTGTTTCAGATCTCCATGTAAAACGAAACCTATCAACTAGTTGGTCAAAGGGCATAGGAGTTACCAATGGATGAGCATTTGTTGACACCCTCAAGCGTGATAAGCGCAGTGAGAATGAACACAAAGGGCAACAGAAAGGCGAGAATCAAAATGGTATGGAACAGCGTGCGGTATGAAATATGCCTCGGCGCAACCTTAATCTTCATCAATTCCCCGCCACTTCCCACATTTCCATTCCCTCCACCGCTCCCCGACGAAATCGTTATACTTCTCATGCTAGGTGAGAAGTGCAGCTGCATCTTCCTTCTCCACCACACTTCTCCTCCTCTTCCCCCCAACACTTCTCCTCTACAATCTAATAACAATAAACCCAACAATGCAACAATTTGGAAATAAAAAATGCAAACAACAAGATCAAATTATCCATCTCAGCAACTCAATGATCCTAATTTCTATCCAAAAACAAAAATGCAATTGAGAATTATAAATGCAATCATCAAAATCCAATTGTCCACCTCAGCAACTCAATTATCCTAGTTTCTAGCCAAAAAGAAAGAAACAAAATTAACCCTAAGCATTAACTGTTAGGGTTTCAGCAATTCGATAAACAATTCTACGTAAATAAATTCAGCAAAGCGATAAAAAAAAATGTAAGCGAGATTAAAGCATCAATTGAATCATAACAGGAAGAATCAATCAATGTCAAGATTTTCAACAGACGAAATATTCTCTCTCTCTCTCTCTAGGAAATTTAGAGAGAGTATTTTCTGTAATTTGCGATTCTTCAGTATTAACAGAAAAATATTCGAAAGTGAAATTTCACGAAATAAAAATAATATAAAACACTAATTATTCTTTGGTCCAAAAGTCAAACCGCGTCCAATTCTAGACAGAATATTTATTTACTTCATTATATTACTATAAAAAATAATAAAAATCTCTCAATTGTAACTTTTGAAATTGTGTTTTTCTTTTATCTATTTCTGGTTTTCCTAAATAATTTGGCAATTAGGCTAATGATATGGATCGAAGCGTGTCGGTGTTAAGAAATGAGAGATGACATTGTTCCATTTCAACTAACTTCACTATCTTAGTTAGAGCACTGATTCGGACGATACAAAGTGAGTAGTTGAATTCATTTCATCTGAGTCTAATTGGAACTATTTGAGTCTAGTTTTACAATTTCTTGTGAGGGGCCGAGTTCTAGAACTTGCACGGTGGTTCGAGTCGAGTGAATTGAAACTAGTCGGTTTCGGTCTTCTAACTAGACGAGCATAACGTGTTTTTTACACAAGTTGAGGTGATCGAACTAAGAAATACTCAATCAGCGTAACTATGCCAAGCGGCTTTCTGTATTTTGTCTAAACTCTCCTTCGCGAAAATTATAAATTCTGATAAATTCATCAGGAAAATCAAACAAGATTGCGAATCTAGGGTTTTGGTATTTGTGCTACATTATGAGTCTTTATGGAAACTCTTCCGATCCCATTTTGGTCTACGAACATCCGAGGGTTCTTGAAAGTATATGAGTACCCCCCAACAAATACAACATTTAGGCGTAATCGGGAGGAGCAGACACCCGCCACACATACCATCTCTCTCAAGTCGCTTGTAATTGTAACTCGAGCTCCCTAGTATAATCTCGCTACTCTTTTCTCTTTCCATGTCCATCGCAACTCTTTTCATGTTCCATGTCGATGTGATAGGTTTAGTTTGATCGTATTTTTTCATTCGCTCACATAATGTCTTGCAACCGCATGTTTCGGGCTTCATTGAAGGCTTATATCTCAAACCTTGACTAGATATATCATTCAAATGAGTGAAGGCTTATATCTCAAACGTTGACTAGATGTATCATTCAAATAGAGTGATGATATATTATTATTCAAATGACTGAAAGTGCATTTACACTATATCGGCAAAGATACCAATTTGAATTGGAAGGTATCCCTCGATACTAAATTGAAATTTCAATACAAGAATTTGAACTAAATTAAAATGTCAATTATTTATGGATTAAATAGTAAATGAGTTAAGAATCTTGGATAAAATTGTAATTTTCTCTTATATATTCCAATAAGCGCTGACTGAAAATTATCCGGTACGTTGTAAAAACATTATCCGGATCTATTATTGAAATCGTAGCTCTCACGTTACATAATGCAAAGTTTGGCGGGTTTGATGCATTTTTCCTACAAACAACACCGCAGTTTATAAATAGTTGGTGAACATCTTTATAATCTTTACACAAGGTCAGATGCGCCCTTACTGCCTACTTTACTGGACCTTCGACCGGCTGAGTTATTTTCCGCGGGAGCCATAGACCCCAGTAACTTTCAGATGCATGTTTATGGGCA
Organism: Aragoa cleefii; assembly: GCA_036897905.1. Taxonomy (NCBI): domain Eukaryota; kingdom Viridiplantae; phylum Streptophyta; class Magnoliopsida; order Lamiales; family Plantaginaceae; genus Aragoa; species Aragoa cleefii. The sequence continues at coordinate 3,022 of JAYMSH010000538.1, read as the reverse complement.
AGCAAAGACTTGAAATTGCTTTTATTGCTGGAACTGCAACCAGTACAAAGAATTTAGCTACTGCATTAGTTTAGCCAGCAACAACAATAAACCAAAACATTTTATTGCATGAAGAATACCTAAACCTGACAGTGTAAAGCTCCTTCATGCACTGCAGTCATAGAGGGAAGGTGGGCGTATACTGTACGCAACCTCACCAACACATTTCACAAGCACACATGGAGCAAGAACCACAATGAAATAAACAGTCATTATTTCTATCAAAGTCGATAATACATATGCATTTCAATAAAATACCACTGGAGTTCCCAAAGATGGGATCAGTTAGAAATGGCTATCCATGAGAGCTAAAGTTTGGCCATAGAAAGTACAAGCACTTATGCCATTCATATGATATGCCGGAAACTTAGGTCTGAAACTGATCCAATCTGACCTCATAAATGGAACTTGTGATGAGACATAGCTTGTGACGAAAAGCTCCCCCTTCACATGCACGATCCCTGGCTAACATCAGCGAGGCCAAATTCCTGATTCAATGTAAAACCATCTCCTAAATGATATGGTGCAACAAAGCAACAGTTCAGTATCATATTTTTAAAACAATCTGATAGCATAAAAAGATCGAGCTGATTAGTTGACCGAAAAACTTGCTACATTTTCAATCTATCACGACCCCTTATTTAGGCTCTGTTTAGTTCAACTTAAAAAATGATATGGATTCAGTTCAGGTCAGATATAATAAGTTCAATTCAAAAACTCAACTAAATTCAGTTCAGCCCTTATCAGGCGAAGTGTCGCCTTAGAGCGTAAGTATTACAACCCCTCATGTAAAGTGTATCTATCACAATCACAAACCCTCGTGTAAAAAAGTATCATATCGAACTCTGCAAAAATGGACAGCAAATGAATTTGAACTCGAGATCTGCTCGTTTACTCAAGATGTTGATTATGCATAAAAGTTTCCAACATCAGAACTCAAAGCTTTTAAATAAGGCGAAAATCTACCATGTGGTGTTCTCAATGCCTTAGAAAAATCCTATGGTCCCGGTTTAAATTCTACAGTCAATACTGCTCGACATAACCCTTTTCCCATATTTAAGAGTGATCATACTAGTTATAGAAAGGGTGGCCATGTTAGGATTGCCAACTTTACCAGAACAGCACTATATATTGCCCCAAAACCAAGTGACTTCTTACACATACCTCAATTAAAATCGACAAGTGAATTTCCTGAGACTTCTCTTATCTGTTTCCAATGGCCACCCCCAGTCCACTTAAGCTCGCCTGTCTTTTGCTCATCTCCTACACGGTCGCAACTGCACCTCACGCAGAAGCAGCTGTTTCTTGTAATGCAGCCGTAACCAGCATCTCTTCATGCTTCAGCTATATACAGAGAGGTGGTGCAGTGCCAACAGGTTGCTGTGATGGGATCAAGAAAATCTATAGTGCCGCCACGAGCACACCTGACCGTCAGGCCCTGTGCACTTGTGCCAAGACTGTGCTTCCTAGAGTTAACGCCAACCCTAGCTTCTTTAACAGCCTCCTCCATGGAAGATGTGGCATCAATCTCCCCTACACCTACACACCATCCATTGACTGTTCCAAGTAAGATAAATTCTGAACAAAAAATTCTCTTGCACGTGAATCTTAAGAAAGTTGTCACAAAACAATTCAGGGGTGGAACCAAGGGAGGCAGGTAGGGGCAGTTCAACCCCCCGCACAACATAGAACAATAACAACAATGATATGGGATAACTTACGAAACAACAAAACCACTTCTTTTGCTTTGTGTTGCAGGATAAAGTGATAAGACTTCACCAGCGACATCTACGAATAAGACGTAGAGCTTCTTCCGCAGGAGCCCTATTGACTATTATGATATTCAGCCTGGCATCCGGTGTGCGATGTGTACTAGTCTTTGTAATGGTGTTTTACAATCTAGTACTCGAGTGTGAATAAGACATGCAGCTCATTCTGCAGGAGCAACTCCTTTTCTATTATAATGCTTTATGCTTTCGTTCTCTCTGGAAGTTTCACATTAATCTGAAAGGGATATACAAAAAGTGTATCGAAATCCTCATCTCTGAAAATCATTCCTGCATCAGAAAGAAACATTTTAATTCCAATCACTGCAACAAACCTTTCCTGCATTGCTGCTGCAAACGAAAGCACGAAAATATGAGGATATAAAAATCCTAACTTCACTAGAAAAGGCATAGATGCTATTCTATGAAAATCTTCAATCTCAGAAGCTTAGGGAACTAGTAAAAGTATAACTGCTGCCCCAATTTCTAAGCAAATCAAGCACCATGATTGTGCTGATGATAAATGACACTAAATAACACACAAAAAAAACTGAATTAAGTTATAAAAAGTACCTTCTCCTTTTGATCAGAACATATGCTCTTTGGGACTAAAAACCTGAAGTAGGAACAGACGAAGATGGCTCTGCATAACTCCAGGCCCAAGCAAACATGAAAACATAGCGTATGGGGACGGTAATGCAATTTAACATGCACGCACATGATTGAGCCTGCACAACATGGAGTATTTCATGTTTACAACAGCCAATGTACCTTGGAGCAAATACATAATACAAGCATTTTTATAATGAAACGAGAGAAACACGACTCAATCTTTTGGAGATGCATGACTTTGAATAACAAACGTTCAGTGTATTTCGTCAAATGCGCCACAAAGAGAATAAATTACGATACAAACCAATATTTCAGCAGCCAGAGGAAGAACCATTACAAGATAAACTAACAAACTCAGTAGTTCCAAAATGGATCTAAATTTTCATGACCTAACGATGGTTCAAAGTCTTGATTCTGATTATTCTCTGCGGTGGTCTTACAACAGGTGCAAACTAACAAACTAAATCAAACACTCACAGACAACTACCCAGCATTGTTTTCGTTAAGTCAAAACTAAATGCTACGAAGCTATATTTTTCCTCTGGGATAGCTCCTCAAGTCACCTTCACTCTCGCAAGAAGAGCCTTCATCTTCAGACTGGCCTT
>JAYMSH010000537.1:0-10725 GCA_036897905.1 Aragoa cleefii | reverse complement strand
TAGCAGAAATTTCAAGCACGGCAGGAAGAACCTGACCAACAAAACAGAACACAAAACTAAGAAAAAAAACAAAATGAGTCTCAAGGAAAAAAAGATATCCCTACAGCTGACATCACAAACAAATGATACTCCTTCCTTCCCTCCCGGAGTGTGTATATATATATATATATAGGGATGATAGTTCTGGGACGGAAGGAGTACAAAGGGAGCGTGTCATCAGTGCATGTTACAAGAAGTCATTGATACTAGAAACATCAATTCTAATAACAGAACTGAACCATAAACCGGGTGTCATAATGAAAATTTCACTGATCTTTAATTTTTATTTTTTTTTGGGGCGGGGGAGATAATGTCATTAAAACATCTATAATTTCTCTCCTTCAGATGCACCAAAAATGCACCCTGGTATAAGATCTCAAAGCATTGTGCAACCCTTGTCTTTCAGTCTCCTCTTTCACGAGTAGAGACCATCCTTAATACTCAACTGCATGAGCCAATGGATCTGTTAATGAGCAACCCGCAGTGCAAGAAAAAATCAGTAATTATTCCCCATCTCGTTAACACACATAACACCATTTCACAGTATAAAAGCCATGTTGTCTTAAGATTTCTGTTGGTCAACCATTTTCCACGAGCAGCGGTCGACAAAAAAGGGCACCTGTGGTGGGATTTCTCCTCCATCTAATTCCCTAAAGAAATTCCATTCCTAGATGTTCCACCAACGAACTTAAAAAAGGAACAAAAAGAAGACTCCGTTCTTAGCCAAAGTCCATTGCCTCCTATCCCCTCCACGCGATTGCAATGCCATGAGTAACTTACTGACGTCTTCCAACCCCCAATCGATATTTCTCCTAAAGTTCACGTTCCAGCTCACCTCTTTATTGTGAATCTCCGTGACCAGATTTACCGTTACCTAAAAGGGTCAGTACCTAACCTATGCAACAGAGTGAAGTTCCACTGTCAACAATGACTCACCACACCATGTATCATTCGAAAGACTAATTTCGAGCCATCTCCCATCACATAAATAGTCATAAATTTGTTATTTCTGAGAAATTTGCACTCAGGGCATCAGGGCATTCACTAGGAGAGCAACGACCATCTAACATATTTCTCCCATAACGATCTGCCATGAGCAGTCTCTTTAGATTTTGAATCCTTCACAGCCATTTTCCAAGCAGTTTGAATTAATTTTGACGAAGGAAGATCTATCCCATGTGTTATGGACTCTGAACATAGAGCTTACTCACAGCTTCTTGGTTTACTCCGCAAATATCAAAGTTTCAGAACATGCTACATTTCTCTTTAGACCAATTACATTTACCCTGTCCAGCTATCTCCAAATGAATACGATTTTTTAGTTTCCAAAAATTAGTGCATCATTTAGTACATTTGCATATAACATCGACACAAAGATGTGGTTGTACAGTGATAGAAACACGTGTGTGCGAGTTTTTTTTCTCTTTTTCTTTTTTGTGGTGTTCATGTGAAGATTGACTAGATTAAACTTAAGAGTTGGAAGAAATTGATGTGTTCAGTTACACAGTTTCTACTATGCAGATTCCAAAAACGATCACTTGGGATGTCAATGATACAAATTTTGCTGCCCAGAATAATAGGGCAATATATTCGTTGTAGCAAAAAAATCAGACAGATTTTCCTTTTTTAGTATCTCATAGTTTCAAGACCCTTTAGACAAACCAGTATATGATCAGAACACGGACATAATATATTGATCCATGTAAAATGATAAGCACATACTCACAATCTCAATTCTTGAATCTTTCCTGCGTTGAAAGCATACTTGAGGCCCTCTTGATTGCAAAAGCTCTGCAAACATAAATTGGAGATAAGTTGAGAAATTATCCAGAGCCTTGTTACATCTCTTATGAGGAGCTCTGTCCGACTCGGACCAATTCTCTATAACACTATCATGTCGATTTTCAGCAAATTTTACACATCTTTTGCAAAATCACCTCTAAGGTATTAGAATTATTAGAAGTAATGAATATATACTACGAATTTCTAAGCTATGAAATAAATGACAATTTTCTATTTTATAGGAAATTATTATCTTGTTCCACATATTAATGAAGAATGTCAAGCATTAATAGCCTAGTGGTCAGCCTCTTACATGTGTAAACATCAGCTCATGGGCTTCCTTAGGCATCTAAGCAGGGTTTGGGTGGAAGGCAGAGGGTTGCCTCTCACTGTGCAACCCAATCTTGAAAAAAACATATATTATAATAACCACTAGGGCTAATAATCAAATGTATATGGGATCCGTTCCAATTTCAGGACAACTAATGCCTAATATAAGGCTCCACCTTCACCATGGAGAAATCAGTATGGAAGGGAAGAATTTGTCTGCTCTGACTTGCCACTCTCCCATTAGAACTATAGATATTAGATTTACTAGATGATCTAAAAGTGTAACCAAAAATGATATTACCTGCAAGCAAGATCAATAGATTCTCTGTCTAAAAGGCCAACTGGAATGCATCCTGGTCTCCCACGCTCTAAGATAACAGGAAGTTGGCTTATCCCATTTCTATTCATCAAAGTGAGAGCAGTAAGAAGGCTCGCGGTTGAGGTCACTGTCCATGGCGCAGAACAACTTCCGCCAAAAGAGGAACACAATTCAGATACCCTGGCTACCTGGAATTCACAGAATCAGCAACTTGCATTTATTTGGAGAATTCACAAACAGGAAACTTAATATTAGCATTGCAAGTCATCACAAATTAGTGCCACAAAACAATATGATCCTTTTCCATTCTTTTCCTAATTTATTTTCAAGACGGCAACCTTTATGTATTATTATCCTCCCTCATCTCACCACACTTGAAGCTCCATGGCAAGGCACACATAACAAATATACTCGAATTGCATAGGGTAAATAATGGCAAAAATAATAACTCCATGCTTAATTTGGCCAAATCCAACAACCAAATGATTCAGTCAAAGAAAGAGAGTGGAAAGTTGATAAGCTACAGCACGGGAGCTGAAGCAGTAATGTGCACAACTTGAATGGCTTCATTCATGGTTGATTAATTGTTGGTTTCTCAAATTCACATCTGGACATATGTAAAAGAAAATCCAGGAAGCTCCAAAAATTTTGAGGTAGGTGACCAATTAAGCACTATTCGTTTGATATTAAACGAAAAGATAAAAAAAGTCCTGATAATAGTAGATGGCTATTGTACCCACATATACATATACTGAGAAGGGAATAACTGGTAGTAGTCTTCTACAGAATAAGGTTTTGAAAGAAGGCATAGGGCATTAAAAGGAACTTTCAGGCTGAAAAAACCAGTAGTAGTGCATGCTCAATCCCAACCTGGAGAGCAGGTAGTTTAATTTATCTAAATTAACCGTCTTGTACTCATGTGTGTCCAAGGCCATGTCCTGCTCCAATCTATCTGTTTATCTCTCAACAAGCATAAATCTTGACTACCTCAAAAGAAAATAACTGCTCATAGTCAGAAACCGTTGATAACACTAGTTTAAGTTAATAGAAAGTAAAAATTTGTACAAGGTACCTGAAGATTCTTGCTTTTTGCCCTTGATAGTTCAATGAATTGCTGAATGTCGCTGACGGTTAGTTGACCAACTAGCTGAGCATTCCCATCAACTATTACAGCAAAAGACTGCTTTTCTTCCACCATGAGCGACACTACGTCTGTAAGGTAAGTGTTCATCAGCACACTTACATATCGTGTTCTCATGGCCTGCGAAACCAGAATTTCATTTGCCAGGTAATCAAGTTCACCATCCGAGTCCTCATTGAGACAGAGTGAACTCTCAAGTTCACAAATGCCACTTCCATTTGGATCCCTGAGATCCGAAGACGTGGGGGTAACACTTAAGTTATAAGAATATCTTTCTTGCTGCGTTGCTCCCTTTTTATCTTTCAAAATTTTGGTATCATTACTGGCCCTTTTTCTTGTCTTCCCAGATGTGATTTATGATGATAGTCCCACAGCTCCCAGAAGTGGCAGAACAATTCGATAATCCTGTGTTAATTCAAAAAGAAGCAAAACTGCAGTAAGGGGAACCTGGCATACGCCAGCCAGAGTAGCAGCCATGCCAACCTGCAACAAAACATCCCCCAACGAAGAAACTGTCAGTACATAAGTCTTGTGAGCAAACAAAACGAAAACAAGTGCATTCGAGTAGAAATGAATAATATGCAAATGCAACTTACATGCCAAAGAGGCCTAATTGTGAAGTAGCCACTTTAATGGTTCTAGTCAATCATATAATACGGAAATTATAGTTTCTGGCTACTGCAAATACATCTATAGAATCAACCAACACAGCATGTCATCAGCGCTTAGACAATAAGATACACACATATACATACATGATATATATAAGACATGCTGATGGTTGTTTGGAAAGTTGAGTAGAGAAATGAAAATAGTAGAAGAGAAATGACACCATGATTGGCAAAGTTTCTGAAGCTAGTGAAAATTTGCTCCAGCAGAGAGGTTGAGAAATGGAAACACCAGTCGCTAACCAACAATACTAAGATGTAATCAAATAGACAATTACTATGCAGCCCCCCTTACAACACCCGTAACCCTAGAAAAAGACGCAGAAAGAGAGAAGTAAGGTCAATGAAAAAATAGCCAGAAACTAGGTAGATAAACAAATTTCTCATATACAGTCATGTTGGAAGCTTTTAATATGTGATGCAACTTGTTTGCATTTCCTGAAGAATTAAGAGAATCAGTAGATAAAAGAGATGTAATGGGTGTAGTTGGCAGAAATGAGGAATGATTGATAAAGAATCTCTATCCTACCCTCTATAACATAATTCTTAGGCCCAGAACATTCGCTCTTACCAAGCAGTCTTTCAGGAAGTGACTACTAATTTCACGACTAACACATCAAACAATAATGTTCCTTGGAGTGGTTGAAGTATGGAAAACAGCATAGCTCTTTGTTTTTGTTAAAGGTAAAGAGAGTTAAGAATGTAAGTGACATGATTACACGAGCATTGTATAATCTTCAGTTAAGAGCAAATTAAAGACTATAAGAATCTAGATACTCTGGGAAGCTTGAAGTTTTATAGAAAAAATAAGAGCAGTTCACTCTGCATACTTTATTTTTGCAGTGAGGAAAACAAAATTACCAGGCCATAAGCTTGAGGTGAAGCAACTTCCAAGAATGACAGATGAAAAATTGGGTTGGATACAGAAATCAAATAAGCAGCAATTTTCCCATATGCCATTCCTGTAGCAGCACCAATAAATAAAAATGGAGCATAGTAACCTCCCACTAGTCCAGAAGCTCTGCATAACGAAGTTGCTATAATTTTGGCAACAACAAGCTGAAGCAATAGATCAGCAGATAGGCTTTTAACAAAAGGATGAGATTCCAACACGGTATCTACATTCTCAAATCCCCAGTAAAGGATCTCCGGATATGCCAATGCTATCAGTCCAACACCAAAGCCACCAAGTATTGGAAATGCAACTTTTGGCATCCCAACAGCTCTTTGAGCTCCATCAAACAGAACCATCATAAAAGATGTACACTTGGATAAGCCAACTGAAACCAAGCCACATAGGACACCCAGCAACAGATAAAGTGGCAGTTCTGAACTAACAAAAATAGAGAGATTAATTTTTAAGTTTTACGAAAAGAACTAAAGAAGCTTATCAACTTTCCCGGCTACATTAATCATGGTTAAATATGGTGAGAATGCAGGTATACGCAGATGATAAAATTAAATAATTACACATACATTGAAAGATAATAGGAAGAGGAATGAAACTAATGCAATATAAGCTTTAATTAACTCCATTCGAGAACCACATAGACACAAATACACCCCCAGAAAGGAAGAAAAAAGGCTAAAGTCACAAAATCTACTCTAAAAGGATTTGGACAAAGATGGACAGTGTAAAAATAAATGATAGGTGTTCTCTACATACAGAAACATTTTGTGTTCTCGAGAAGCAGATAATTTCACCAAAAACATATTCTTATGTAACTGTCAAGCACTGTCTTCCCATGTGCAATTTTGGCTTACCAAGTAATCAACCACTGTTTTAAAACCTATAGCTGTTTATTACAGGAAACCCTTCTATATCATCAACATTTTAGCACCAGATCATAGTAGAGCTAACAATTATCCATAGGAAAACCTTCTCAGTGCATACTAAATTATTTCCACAAGTTGATTCGCAAATGAAGTTCTGAGGGGAAAAAAAAATTTGAGTTATAGATGATATTAACTTTTATACACAAAAGAAACAATTAGTTTAATGTCCACCCAACAACTGAGACATACATAATAGAACAAAGAATCGACTACACTCCAGTTTATCGACCAAGGCAACTGAGGAGATACAAAGCTAAGCAACAATACACATGTTCAAACTATTGAACTAGTGATGAGTGAACAAAAAGCCCCAAACTTTCAGTAGCAGAGTATCTGAACACAAATAAAATAAAGTATAAAAGAGTCAACTCTTGAATTATGAAAATAAACAATTACCACTTGGAGAACGAAAGTCATAGATAGGAACAGCAAAAGCAGGCTCAGATCCCAAACCATATGACAGACGCCGTTACGGCACTAAGAATGACCATTGAAGTCGTATACGTTAAGGATAAGGATGATTCTGTAGGTGATGGCCACAGAACTGTCTCCACAGCAAAAAAGCAACCCGCAACAGCAGCATTGAATCCTGTTCACAGACAATGGAGAATGTTTTGCTCAAGAAGGCTTTCACAGGTTTAATGTACTCATTGTTATACGTAAGAACTCAATGATAAATATCGAACTATAGGCCTCGGTGTCATTTAAAGATAGGTTACATAACAGAAGTGAGATAATGAAAACATGCATCGAACAACGCATATGTATCCTGAGCATCCATGCATGGAGGATGCAAGACATTGAACTCACTAGGAGGCTGGAAATATTTGTCCTTGATACCTAGTTATATCTTTGAATATTTTCTGATTCACAAATCAATATATTAGTTCAAAAGAATTGTATTTGACATATAAAATCTTCTGAATGCCATACTCCATATTCACTAATTTCCTATCATACATGGACAAAAGGTAGGATAAACTTCAACGCTATATTTATTGTGCGCATATAATTTCATAAGAGTGACTAATAAAATCGAAAACGGAAATTCCAAATTATATAAAAGTATACTTTGGCATAGTTCAATCATAATAATTTTCATTTGAAATCTAAAGACATTATCAACAGACGAACTATTTCGATTCAAAGTCGATATAATCATAATTGGTATAACTCTATAGGGTTGTTTTTGGTACATTCAGAGATTCTTTCCACAAATAGATGTCTAGCATCTGAAATTTAAGAATATCTAATCCACAAACTGTTCTAATTCAAGAAACACTTATTTAATACGCTGCTTGTAGAAGTTTTTCGAAATAGTTGACCAACATTGTTTGGGTATATTGATGGTCAAGTTGGAGTTCACCTAAAATAACTTCTAAAGTTAGATGGGGTCAAAAACATCTCAACAAATTAGTCTGGCAAACAAAATGCAGCTGAAAGAATATCATTCAGATACGAAAAATCATGCAACATACCAGAAGAGAGCCCAGCAACTGGCCCTGCAGCCCTGAGAGACAGCTTCCTTTGAGCGTCTTTATCGAAAGCAGCACCAACTCCTTTGGCAACGGAGACGCCTATCTCCACACTTGGGCCTTCTGGACCCAACGAGTTCCCCGTCCCTAAAGTAACACAAGCAGCCACAGCTTTCAGAACTGGTTTCAGTGTCGACCGGATCCTGGACACGAGAGTTCCATCTGCTGCATCATCAGAAGCAGCACGTGCTACATTCAACAAACTAACTACCACGCCTCCAAAAACAGGAACTAAGATGACACGTTTCCATTTCGCTTCAATCAACTCCTCTCTTAACCATGAGGCACCTTGATCCGGTATCCCATCCCAAAATAAATCTCGTAATTCATGCACCTACTAATCATAGAATTTCAGTTAGCAGTGTGTTGAAGTCAGGCTGTCAAACACACTCATTGCCCTCATAACACGCGGCCTAATAACACATATCTCTTTTTCAAATTTCAACTACTAATACTTCAATTTCAAACAGAAATTTTATTCTCCAAATTAAAACTTAGGCAGCTATCATTTCATCCAACTAGCAATCTAATTATTAAAACAACACTCTAAATTAAAAAACTAGGCAGCTATCATTGGAAAATAACTCATTGGTCACTGCCAACACAATATATAACATAACACGGATTATTTTCGACAAAACTAATACTTCAACTCCAAAATGAAGTATATTCTCTAATTAAAAATTAAGCAGCTATCATTGTAAACAAAAAAGTCATCAAACTAGCAATCGAAATATCGAAACATTTAGTAGACAGTCAGTTAAGCACTATAGGTGAGTGGATGAGACTAATTACCCCATAATTGAAGAGAACAACACTGATGCCAGTGAAAAGGCCGACAAAGCAAGCGGACAAAATGGCAGAGTTTCCTAATAGAGGAGATTGATCACCATCATCATCATCCTCGCCACCATCAGCTGCTTTGTCTTGTTGTGCAACATGAGACAGAGTTGCACTTTCCTTATTTTCATCTCCATTGCTACTGGAATTCGGAATACCAGAGCGACATCTGAAAAGAGGAACACGTGATCGCCTCCGGTGGAGATAAAAAACGTTCGCCGACGGGTAATAAAGTGAATGCGATGTTTGGTAGTGGTGATTGGGTGTAAATACTGTTGCGATGGTGGAGAATGGGGTTACGATTGCACAATGCATTCCAGCTAGCGTAAAAGTAGTTGCGAGGATTGTTTTCCGTACTAATACATCTCCGCCGTATTGGCAGTGGTACTTTTCCGTCGGCGTTTTCCGGTGTAGAAGAACAGGTAAGCGTCTGAATACATTTTCATTTTATCCGCCACTGTATCTTGTACGTGGCGCTGCTCCATCTTCATCTTCCAAGTCAATTCTCCACCACCCAACCAGGGGTGACAATTTGAATCGGATCCACATATTCGAGCCGGATCCTGGTCGCATTGAATCGGATCTGATCAATGACAAAATATTCCGGTATTCAGTGGATTTAGATCACAAGCCGATACACCACGTGATCAAAAAGTCATGAGTTCAATTCCTCATGATGGGTTTTTTTGGTTATTAATATTTAGAGTAGTTATTATTTGATCGGTTAATCCTGAAACCTGAAATGATGTGATGTAATGTAATGTATCTAAAAAAGAAAATGATGAATTTAGATCCACAATACGCAAATCGGATCGCATCTAATCCATAGGCTAGATCAGGTCAATTGACTTAAACTTGGTATGGGTCCATTTCAGATTCAAAATATTACATTAACATGTTGAAATTGTCACATCGCTTGTAAATTGGTATTGAAAAGTGCATATGAGTTGGATAATATGATCCCCTTAATAAGGTCTTTAAGAGATGATTAGTCTTATCTAATATGGTATCGGAGTAGGACCAAGTCGGTGATGGCTGCCCCCAACTGTGACGAGCGGTTCGAAAAGAATGATGTTCCCGAATGGCGTTATTTCGTAGTAAATGTCCACGTGTTAATCCGAATAACTAACCTACACGTGAAGGGGGTGCTAAAGTTGTCCCGCATCACTTCTAAACTACTTGAAAAGTGTATATAAGTCGGATAATTTATTCCTTTAACAAGACATTTTAAATGGACGATTAGTCTAATATAACCTAATTAATGTAATGCGGATATGGATGACGGATCCGAGTACGAATTGAATGGATCCCGTCCATTATGGATCAGATTTCTCCATTTGACACCCCTACACGGCTATATCCGACCTATCCTGCCACGTCACCAACACTAATACACGATCAAATACTCTATTTAAATATATATTACATTATATATCCATCACTATAAAATCGTAATCACCAATTTACAGTCTTATCATTATTATTTCTACATTATTGGGTCAGGATAGAAGATATGCTACATATTTGAGTGTTCACGATACAAATCTTTTCTCAATAACTTCATTTATCTTAAGAGTTCAAATGCAATCGACTTCTAGTTATTTTGTTTAAGAATTGTGCCTTGAAAAATGACATGTGGTATGAGAATGTAAGTGACGACCTAGTTAAGAGTTTGAAACATGTAATCACGGTTAAAATTCAACTATGTTTATCGAGGGTGGGTCCAGACATTATATAAAACATACTAGTGATCTGGTGGAATGAAATATAGTCAGACATGCATGGAGCGAAGAAGAAAAGAGAAATGAAACCTGAAAGACATGTTCACAAGGTTCAAGACGTGACTGGTATGAAATTAGTGTTGTTGATGTATATAGTAGTGTTGTTGATGTATATAGAATTTGATTGGATTCGAAAACAACAACAACAACAACAACAACGTACCCAAGTTCCAGCCCGTAGGCAGGGTATGGGGAGGGTGAGATGTACGCAGTCTTACCCTAGGAATGGGAGACTGTTTCCGGAAAAGACACTCAGCTCAATTTTTTTTTAGTAGAATTAAAGCATCAATTAAAGACACGACTTGCTTAAGGCGATCAACTAAACAAAAACAAATGTATAAAAAGGGGGAAGATACCACAAACATCAGTAAAAAAAAATAGACGGTGGAAAATGACTGGAGAGGATCAAGAGAAACAAAGTAAAGAGGGACAAGAATAACGTAAAAATCTACAC
>JAYMSH010000536.1:0-10725 GCA_036897905.1 Aragoa cleefii | reverse complement strand
AAGCTGAGGGGAGAGGGACTGCAGGGTTTAGGTTAAAAAAAAAAAAAAAAAAGAAAGTAACATTCTTGAAATGGACAACTGTCGAAGAGGTTGTAACCGAGGAAGGAAGAGTAGTAACAGGGTTTGGACCAGGGGGGAAGGAGGAGGCGACGGAGGAGGAGGCGGTGAAGGAGGGCAGGAAACCAGACCAGAGCCGGTGTCCATTGGAGGGAAAAATACCTAAACAGCTCTTTGAGAGAAAGAGAAGAATAGCCTTGGAGCAGGATGAGAGGAAAATAGTGAATCGGAGGCAACCACGGTTGCCGGAGAAGGAAGGCGCGTGAGTCGCAAGGTCTAGGGTTAGGGTTTTATTTTAGAGAGAAGATTTTCTTGAATGGCTACATAAAAAAATGGTTACATTTGTTGCGTAGTATCGTTATGATCATGTGGACTTAGAATCAGATGAAGAGGAGATTCAGTTACACAAAAGGGTCCTTATAGACCTTGCTACATATAGTGATCGAGAAGGTATGTAGTTGTATGGCGTTATAATTACGTAATATAGATTTGAGTATGTGTTGATATGCATTATATATGGTTATGATTTAAATGTGCTTTGACTTACTCAATGTCTTAATTTTAATACGTTATTTTACTTGTTTGCGTTGTTTACTTATGTTTCTATTGTTTTTTAACAAATGACTAAATCGTTGAGTGCCATACTACAAGGTTTGGGATGTGTTTCATCTAGTGGCTCTCAGTCATCATCGCCTGGAGCATGCCATAGCTAGCGCTCTGACGAGTCACCATTGATTGTTGGATTCTCGTCTCGGGTCTGTGGGCTTGCTGCACAGACTCACGTGGTTCCCCAGGAGTATGAGGAGTGGATTTTGGATATAGATGATGAGGAGGATGTAGATGATGCTGAGCAGTAGGTCAAGGTCCCACGGTGTGTGGGTGGCCTTCCCGAGATTGAGCTACTGGAAGAAACTAATTAAGATTTCATTACATGGGTTCATTGTATTTGTGTAGTGAAGCAGTAAACTTACTTAAGTAATTATTTATTCAATGTTTGTAAATCGTCTATGCGAAGGTTGTGGGCAACAAGTGTGGCAGGCAAGGTTGCCGATATTGTTCAAAAGGATATTGAAGCCAAGGCTTGGAAATGGACGCTGGTGTCAAAACAAAACAAGGAGCAGTACTTCGGTGAGCTTGGGGTACATTCCTTTGTTTAATAGTACGTGTGTTCTATAACGGGGACCTTGTTGCTCATTTATATGTATCTCTATTGTTGAGCTTGACGTTCGTTTATGTGAAATTCTATTATTGAGCTTGCTACTCGTTCGTACATGTGTGTGCAGCCTACCACTCGATTATATCGATTTGTATTGTTGAGCTTGCCGCTCGATCATGTGTATTACTATATTGTTGAGATTGCCGCTCTTGTGTTTTGTGTGGATCAGTTGTATAGTGCAAATGCTGCCCAAATGTAATTAATTGTTTGCTTGGATTTTCTGTAACATAGAAATTATATTATTGGCATCCCAAGATTCATGATGTTATAAAGGATAGGTTCGTAGGCATTGGTGGGGACCGCTACAAGGATATCATTCATGCTTTCAAAAGATAGGGTTGGCTGGAAGCCCGAGGCCAAGTGGCATTGAGGAGGAAGATTGGGACGATTGGTTGGCGTATTGGAAGGCCCCTTATGCAGTGGTGAGAGCTGAGAAAGCAAAGAAAAACAGAAATATCGAGGTGGATGGATCGGGATCTAGAGTTGTGGTACACTTCTGGGGGTCTTGCTCGATTGCTGTTTTGAAGAGAAATATGGTTAGTACATATACATGCATATGTTTTTCTATAGTAATTTACCTATATGTTTCAGCACAACTAATACTTCAATGCACAAAATTTATCGTAGGCTAAGAAACTGCTAGGGAGCCCATCATGTTTGAGTTGTTCATCACGACGAAGATGAAGGGGAACATATTCACCGACAAGCGCTGTCGGAATATACATGTAAGTGCATGCATCGTTGTTATCTAATTATTTATATGTTTTACTAATATTATATTGATGTGTAAGTAATGGGTTTTCTGTTTATTATTTTACTTTTTTAAATATAGGACGCGATGGAGTCACGGGTTTCCGAGCTAGGAGACGATGTGACTGTGGAGCAGCTCGATCAAATCTTCCTTGAAGTAAATCCGTTGAGCAATAAGTGGAGGATCCTCAGTCTAGGTAGTGCGGCCCTTTTTTACATAGGCATGAGCTGTAGTTCCCAAGGCTCGGGTTCGGTATCATCCTACAGTCAGTTTGAATGCGGCCGTCCAAGAGGCAGTGGTCCCATTACAAGAGGAACTCAAGGCCGAGCAAAAGTAGAGGCAGGAGATGTAGCAGTTGCTCGTGGTCCTTAGCACGTCCTTTCAGGCCACATGCCTCCTCACATCACTTGATCAGCAGCCAATTTTACAGTAGTATGTAGATGGCTATACCTCACTATCAGATTGTGACTTAGAGTTTGTTATGAAATTTTTACTTCTCTTATTGTGTTTCGACGGGTGAGTATGGTTGTTTGACATTTGTATAAATATTTGTTTGAATTTCGGTAATTTCATGAATTTAAGTTTTTTTTTTCAATGATTTTGTATCCTATTTTCTAGTTTTACCTTTATTATTTTACTGGAAATTAATGAAGTTCATTAGAAAAAAGTCACCAAGAGACGGAATTCAGTCCGTCGCTAGGCTGCCGCAATAACTTCTCGGGCTATAGAGTTGTCGTGTGAAAGTGGCGACGACGTGGCGAAAAACTATTTCGTTGCCAAGGCTAACGAAGGAATGTGAATTCCATCGCCCCGTTGCTTAACAACAAGGAAAATCACGACGCTTGCCTGAGCATCGTGATTCTGACGCTAAGTGTATCATAGCGACTGCATTTTTCAGTCCAGCAAAAATTCCGTCGTTATCACATGCATTTTTTGTAGTGTGTTAAAAAGTGTTACTTTACGCAATCTGTGTGTTTTTATAGAGAAAATAGAATTTTGATAGAAAATGAGATAAGAGTGAACAAAATATGCAGAAATTCAAGAAGAGTGCAGAAAGATGAAGATTTGTGTGTAACCAGGCAAGAAATTGGAGGAGAGATGAAGAAATTAACCAAAATCAAGTTAAAAAACCCAACAAAAGAGAGCTCAGTCCATTTCGAGAAGAAAATAGGCAGACTGAGATCAGCTTTTGGATGATCTCGGTCCGGCCTATGCAGGTCCCTAGTGGAGGCGACAAAGAGAGGTGGACCGATCTCGGTCCTAACTAGGGATTTACGTTTGGAGGCGGATTTATCAATCTCGAGCACACGATTTTTCCTATAGAAAGGATTTTAAGGCCAAGAGAAACACATCAACTCATAGAATCAAACCATCAACTCATATTTCCAGCCCTCACACAATAATCTCATCTCCCAACTCAAAAACCCTACTTCTATCATCTTCTTCCTAACATAAAAATCCTACTTTTCTTCTTCCACCACCACCACCAAAAACTAGCCACCGTAGAACACTGCTGTCATAAGTCTTTGGTGAAAAGCACGAAGACAAGCAAGCAAGTAGAGGAAGAAATATCCAAATCGAGTCCATAGAGGCGGTGAATTTTTTCAATATTTGTTGTTTTAGATTTAATTCGTTTGAACTCATTGATGCTTTTAATTTATTCAATATGTTTACTTCTTCGTTGATTATGCGTAGCTAAATCTTTAATATGAAGGTTTTGTGAAGCTAGTTTGGTTGTTGATTTGATGGAAGTTTCATGTCTTTGAAACATAGCTACGACTATTTTATTTGTTGGTCTTATTCACACCGCTCACTAATCCAATATACGTGACCCATACCAAATTTTAAAAACTCTTAACGAATTTAATGTTTCCTTATAACTAACTCGTTGAAGAGAAGCGGTCCGTTTTCCTTGTGTGCTAATTGACTTGGGTTAAGTGAAATGTACTCCTCTTGTCTAGATACAATTAATTTAGCGTCTTTTGCTGTGTTTACACCAAAAATTGTACAAACGATATTTTGACTAAGAAAAGTAATTGGTCGTTAATTAATTAAAGTAGTTAATCATGATAACTTAAAAGGGTTTAATTATTTTAATTTATTACAAGTAACTAGTTTCTAATTAGTTTGAGCGTACACTACGATTCCCTGTAAGATCGACTCCGGGTGTGAAATTTGAGTTCGTACTACATGCCTGGTTCACTTGCGAGTTAATATTTTGAAGGTAAATATGTTCACTATCTGTGCAATACTTTTTGCCCCATCAGTACTACACATATAGAATCAAACGAAAGCTTAAAACATGATATATGCAGCAATATGAATCCTTCACAATTTCACTTTATGTTATAAGGAAGTTTGGAACATAATGGGATCACATGGAAGTAAGGAACAATTTGAAAATCCATCCGTTTAGAGCTGACCACGGTAAGGGGGTGGCTGCAACAGAGCTTCAACTCCGATGTGTGTTGACGACTATTTAATATTTTGGACATAAAACACTCATCCAATATCAAAATGACTTTATTCTAGCGCCATTATGAAGATAGTTTAATAATGTAAAACTTTCATGTCTTACACATTTTCTAATTCAAATGTTGTCAGGCTGTTTTAGGGGCTACAAAGATTCTGAAAATTTTGTCCAAACCCGACTTCGAGCTAAAAACCATATTTTCGAACATAAACTCATAATAAACAACTACCAACATTTTTGCACGAAATTTGTAATCTTAAAACTCATAATTGAACATACAACATTATAAAATAATACTTAACATCATTTCTCAATCTCATCAAAATATAGAATCATAATCATCATAGCCGCAACATCAAAACTCGACAATATAGACATTAATTCCATAAAAGAAAATTTGCATCATCATACTCTGCTAGACGACCGTGTTACAAACAAGTCCCTTTTAGTAAAAAATAACATATAAATCCAAAAAGTGTAAAAGAATAACTTTCTGCGACACTTTTATTTGTTTTTTCAGACACTTTTTTGATTTATATGTTATTGTTTGACTAAGATGGATTTATTTGTAATTACGTCAACATAGAGGGATATTGTTTCCTCTAAAATAAAATCATCTTAATCAAAAATCCAAACTCCTAAATTTCAGATTCTTGTTACGTTAAAACCTAGAACCACTTTCCAAAATTGGTAGCGACATTAGGGTTGAACAGGGTTGTAAAGCCTTCTTCCTTTCTCTCATTTCCCTTCTTCTTCTTCTTCTTCTTCTTCTTCTTCTTCTTCTTCTTCTTCTTCTTCTTCTTCTTCTTCTTTCCCTTTCCCTTTCCTTCGTGTCTTTCTCCCTATTTATGTTATGTCGGCCAATTGCAAGGGGTTCAGGAGAAATGTAAGTTATAGGAGAATATGCTAAAAGTTGCTGAAAAGAAGTTTTGCACTTGGTTTTTAATTGAAAGATTGGGATGAAATTGGGCTTTAACGTAACTTACGGATGACATGGCTGCATTTTTTAGTGGCATAGAAACTAGTTTTAAGACACTCAAATCCTTCAATTCACATTAAAATGCCCGTTGAAAATTTATGATGTTACAAAAAAGTGTTTTGACTAGCACTAGACTTATGTATCGGGTACCTAATTGTGCTGAAGTTGAGTTTGTAAGACATAATTATGAATACAATAGTTTGTTCATTGTTGCCGGCTTAGAGGTCGAGTATGCTTTCAGAGTAAAGCGACACTCTAACTTGTGTAGTCAAAAGAAAAGTATGTGGTATAGCGAGTTAATGTCATCGGTTGTTGAACTGGTTAAGCTGTTGTATATCCCTAACATGTGTATGACAACAAAAATTCCCTACTCACGGGTTACATGGTTTATTTACCCTTGTGTTTGTGTTGATGTGATGTAATTATATTATAGTATGGTTTAACTCACATGTGTGAGTGAGAGATGTTGAACTTATAGGGGGCCTTTCAAGTTGGTCCAAAGCCATGGACAAACTTTCATATAGGTCCATAGGAAAAATAATAATACCAATAGGTCAATTGGACCCCACCAATCCCTACCCCCAGCCCACAGAGCCCCGACCAACTCGCCGAAGCTCCGACTAAATTTGACCAAAGTTTCGGCCACCCCATCGGATCTCCGGTTGATCAATCGGAGCTCCAGTCAAATTTATTTGTCTATATACAAATTTATTTGTATATAGAAATTTATTTGTACAAATAAAACTCTATTAATGTACAAATTAAGTGTATATGTAAAAATATATTTGTATATAGAAATTTATTTGTACAAATAAAACTTCATTAATATAAATACTCCATTTATATACAATAGAGCTTCATGTGTAGAAATAAAACTCTCATTAATGTACAAATAAAACTCCATTAATTGAACTTTGAGAGCTCAAGCAGAGCAACTCCACCCCTCACCCACACACCCTACACCACTCCCCACAATGGTCGGAGCTCCGGCGACTTTTGGAGGTGGGTAGGTTGGGGTGTGGTGGGTGTGAGTAGGAAGGGGGTTGGGTTATTGGAAATGGACCTATTTGAAAGTCCTTATTTTAAAGTTGGTCAACGGAAAGAGACCTATTAGTAATTTTTTCGAACTTATGTAATTAATTGACACTAATTTAGTTTATTCAAAGTCCACACTTGTGTGTGAGGCCCATAGCCCAATAAAAATTGTAGGTTTTCAACTGGAAAACTCATCCAAACAAGATATTAAGACTATTGGCACCTGCACAAAAGAAGATATATTTGTACAATTTGATATAAAAGAAGATTTCGACTTTTGTTTGGAAATTTTTGCAAAATCGGATTCCAACGATCGATAATTTTCAAGCTAGAGGTATTGTAAATTCTTCTTTGATTTTTGTGTGTAAGTTTTGCAATGAGCATTCGGAGACTTCTTGGCATACTTTATTTGATTGCGTCGAGTCGAAAAGAGCATGGAAGTTTTTATATGATTGACTAGGTTCGGATATGGTCGTTGACAATAATGCTTTGGATCATCTCCAAAATCATTTAAGTTTGGTTAGGACAAAAGAAAAATTCTATTGGAAATCAATTTGGCAAGGAATGGTTTGAGTATTTTAAAAGGCAAGGAATGACATTCACTTTAACAATGGTTCGTGGTCTCCCGATATATTAGTAGAAAAATTGAAAAGATCGTTGTTGTATTGGTTTAGAAATAGTGTTATTATTAACTCTTTTATTACTTTCTCATTGTGGTATATGGAACCCCTTATTTGCACAAAATGGTGATTCTTTGTAAGTAATTTTATAGTGATTTGGAGATACTTTGTATGGTTGAGCATTTTCTATGCTTATCTATCCTTTTTTGTTTTGATTAATGAAATTAGCCTTAAAAAAAAAAAAACTATTGGCTCCTATTAAGTGAATTATCATTAGTTAGTTAGATTATTTAGACACAATAACATTGAGAAATAGTAACCAACTTGTCTTTTCTCTTCTCCTCTTCACATCTTATCCATACACGCACTTTCAAGACTCTTACATTGTCAAACAGTAACAGTTCATGTTCAAGCTCTGCGAGAAATCAATCCACAACGAGAATTGAAGGAATTCAATCTGATTGCCGATCTGTTAATGATAGACGATATGTATGTTAGTGTTTGATTGTGTTAAAATTAAGAAAGCTTAATTCAACCAAAACTCTTAGGCTCGTAGCGTAACCCTTAGTTGGAAAATTATACGACTAAGGTATTGACACAGCATGCTACCGGTGTGGTTCTTAATGCATGCTCAGACATAGGTATCGCTGGTCTTCTTCATTGTGGTTTCTCTATAATTGTTGCGCGTAAAGTTATAAATTTGGTGGATTTGGTAACTGAGCCTTCACAGTTTCAGCACAAAAGAAAGGAAGGGATACAAAACCATAGATATAAGAGAACTTAAAAGCAGTTCATATCATCACTGATCAAAGCTTTAGATCCCCCGTGATAATACTTCTACACATTACGAATTACAAAATATTAGTACATTAATTAATTAAAGCCCTAATAAATCCCAATAAACCAATAACAATGAACCCTGTCCATCACAAAATCATACACTCAACTTCTCCATCTCCTTCCTCAACGCATTTGCCCTCACCAAGCTCCCAATGGTATTCACAGCCAGCTTCAAATCCTCCAACGGATTCCCCGGCACGACCTTCTTGTACAAATAGCTATCGAAAGTCATCTTCTGCACGTACTCATCCGCACACATCTCCACAAACGCCTCCCTAGCCGGATTCGACCTGTAAAACACCTTCTGCAGCACGTCCAACACCTTGTACGTCGGCCAATAAGTCTTATCCCATTTCTCCAAATACACTCTCAAGTCACTCTCATCCACCATCCTCTTCCCATTCTCCGACCCAGCCACAATCGCCTCAGCACACATCCTCCCACTCTTAGCCGCAAAATAGATCCCCTCGCCCGAGCACTTTGTCACGTACCCAGCCGCATCACCAACCAACGCCACCCGATCAAGCACACGCCTCGGCCGCGGGTGCTCAGGAATCGGGTGAGCCTCGACGCGGATAATCTTCCCTCCTTCAATCTTATCCTGAGCGCGGAGCCTCGTAGCAGCCTGGAACTTCTTAATATCCCCTTTATGAGTTACCGTCCCCGTCCCCACCGCAACATGGTCGCATTTGGGTAAAACCCACCCGTAAAAGTCGGGAGACACGTCATCCCCAACATACATTTCCGCCAAGTTCTCATAGTACTGCATTTTATCATCCGGGATCTTAATCCGCTCCTGGAATGCAATGGCGTACTCGTAATCCCCAGCTCCTATCCCCTTCGCAACACGCGAGTTCGCCCCATCGGCCCCGATTATCGCATCGACCTCGAGGACCTTCTTCTCGCTAGTGGCACCGGTCTTCGCGTTGTAGTCGGTGTAATGGAGGACGTACGGACTGGTCTTTGTCTTCGGGATGTCCATCTTCAAGAACAATCCGTTGATGACAGTGGCGCCGGCGGTGGAAGCACGGTCACGGAGGTAGGCATCGAGTACTTCACGGCGGACAATACCGATGTACTCGTGCGATTTGAGCGTATGTCCAATGTCTACGGCAACGTTTGATGGAGAAATCATCTTCATCTTGGTGACCCTTCGGTCGATGATATCGAGTGGGAGGTCGAACTCGCCGACCATACAGAGCGGGATGGCGCCTCCACAGGGCTTGCAGTTGTCGAGCTTGCGCTCGATTAGGAAGGTCTCGATGCCGCCTTTGGCGAGGGTTTCGGTGGCGGCTCCACCGGCTGGGCCGCCACCGACGACGGCGACGCGGAGGTTGCGGCCGGTGACACGTGGGCTAGATTTGGAGGCATGTATGCGGAATGTGCGGCGGAAGAGAGGAGAGAAGGTGGTGGTGGTGGTTTCGGGAGTGGATTGGCGGAGGCCGATGAAGGATTTGAGAGCGATAGAAACCATGATTTACTTGGTGAGTTAGTTAAGTGTGGTGTTAAGTGGCTGAGAGTAGTGGTTGTGGAATGAGGTTTATGGAATGGGGACAAGGAGATTTTTGTTGATAGGATTCTTGGAGAGCGATGACCGTTGGACAGAGTGAATGGAGGGTGTGGATTACGTGAGGATAATTGGGGATAGATCTTTTTGTTTTTCTTTTGTATTTTTGGGATGGAGGACAGTTCGCTTTTTGGATGGAATATTGTGCATGGCCTTCAAGTTACAAGCGGCCACAATTTTGCCGCGTCTTCAATTGGAGAAACCAGAAAGTAAGATATTCATTCGATCCGTACACAACGGATTAACAGCGAATTAATACATTTAATCCTAAACTGTATTGACAAAGTTTGAAGTTGAGCAAAAAAAAAAGAGTCCAAGCTCACACCACACTCACGTCACGTCTCGATACGGTCCGTCTTTGATATAGTCGGATGGGTTGTATGAGAAAAATCGAGGCATCATTGTATTTCACAAAAATACATTTGTGCATTCTCATAATATGACTTTTATAATTTTTCACTGACATAGTTCTTCTACCGCATAATCTTGAAAGAGTCAGAAAATCGGATATGAAACAAAATGTTTACTAAAGAGAAAAGAGGAGTTGTTATGTGCAATTTTCCACAACAACTAAAAAGCAAAAAGAAGAAGAAAAACAATAAGAACAATAAAAAGCGAGCTTCAAGCCACTGGCATAGCTAGTATAGTAAGCTAGACTGGGCTTTGGCATGGCCAGAGAGTTTAACCAAACCAAACCTACCCAAAATCCCAATAATTAGGCAGGGTATAGAGGGATAAAATGTACGCAGTCATACCTTATAAAATGTGATTGTTTCCGAAATAGACCACCGGCTTACCAAGCTTTTTTCTTTTTTTTACTATTAATTCAAATAAAAGAAGTAAAAAAATTTATGAATCAACTGAAATTAAATAAGAAAAACAAACCACAAATTCACGAATCATTTAGTCAAACATGATCATCGAATTTGACATATTATTCATTGACAGATTTTACCAATCAAACAGGAACAAATCGAAATCCTTAGCAAGACAACCACCAAAAAGAGGCAAACAACGCGAGACACAAAGAGCGTAACAATAGGGCAGACCGGTTATACCCACGACCAACACCGAAAAAACACAAAAAGAAAAGCAAACAGGTAGGGACAACAAGTAAAGGCAAAGCAAGCAAGAAAGACACGCAGATGTTGTATCCTCGAACAGGGCTTGGGGTCTAGACGCCCACT
>JAYMSH010000535.1:0-10731 GCA_036897905.1 Aragoa cleefii | reverse complement strand
CCCTCTTCCTTGGGCCCCCATCTATAAAATTATTTTCCCCGCCCAATTTCTTAGCCTTAACAACACCCCCCCCCCCCCCCCCCACCTCCAAGGATACTGTCCACAATAATAAACTCTAGGAGGTACATTATTCTTCCAAATACTCTTCCAAGTAAGTTGTCCTGTCCTCTATGGGTCCTAACAATGAAATGAAGAAACTGTGGACACAAGAAGTTCCATCCTTATGACGCAATTACCGGATCCTATCAGCCTCCCCAAGTCGCATTGTTGAATCATACAAGTAACTCAAGAACAATTTAACTCCCCTAATTCCCAGTCCTGTATATCCCTTCTAAAAAGGACATTCCAGCTTATCACATCATTATGAACCTCCACTACCCTGTTTACTTTAATCCCAGGATCGAGCGTGCGAAACGATACAACGTTGATAAATATGAAGGAACT
Organism: Aragoa cleefii; assembly: GCA_036897905.1. Taxonomy (NCBI): domain Eukaryota; kingdom Viridiplantae; phylum Streptophyta; class Magnoliopsida; order Lamiales; family Plantaginaceae; genus Aragoa; species Aragoa cleefii. Next base: position 10,287 of record JAYMSH010000535.1, on the reverse strand, counting down.
TCAATCACAGCTCAGAAGGCAGTTGAAAATATACTAAGTATCACTAGACAGGTATTAAATGAAACAGATCCTTCGAGTTAAAATTATGCATTCAGAAATAGCAGGGAAAGATAGATATGGCACCAAAATTGCAAGTTTGAAAAAAGTGTGCACCAAAATCAAGGGATCCGGATAAATGCTGCACCAACAGTGTATTATCCTGTATTTAGAACAAAATTGTTTTAACATCGAAAAATCTAGAGGAGTAATAGGTGCTTTGGACATTTCATGCCCTGAGGGAAAGACTATGGAGATTTTTTTCCAGACTTTACTTTGTTGGTTTAATATTGTAGCTAGGAACCCTCTGCCTAGTGTAGCTGATTTACTTATGTTTTTGTCCTCTCATTCCTAGGGGGGCACGGCTTGTGTATTCCTTCTTTATTTCTTTGATAAATTCTCTGATTACCTTAACCAAAAAAAAATTCGACAAATTTAAATACTCAATATTAACAGTATGCAAGTCATAGAGATGCCAATCATATTGACACAATCATAAACAAAATCTAGGATGCCCAGGATAGCAGTACATAATCACAAACCTGTGCCAGGGAGCCTTCGGGAGCGGATAATCCATAATATTGCAGAGTTACATCGCACTGGGTGCTCCGGTGTTTAAACTTAGTAGATACATGAAGATTCTCAAATCTACCACAGACAATCTCAGTGTTCTTGATATTGACAATCCTAGCCGCTGCTTTAGTTATAGACACAATAAACATGTAATGTATCATGTTCTGCAGGTCCTTCCCATTGTGAGCCAAATCCTCATCTGGCTGGTAACTTAGCAGCTTATTAACTGCTTCCCATTCTTCTTTAGTCAATCGGTCTTCCACTGACTGAGATACGCCCGAAGCATCCAATGGAGATTCATCTGCAGAATTGCTTCGCCTACACGATAGCAGAGAGTACTAAGGAAAACATGGCTCCAAATAAAAACAGGGTATATGCAGGAAATAAAAGGTGAGGTGCAATGTTATAATCTGCTGCAAATTAATTGGATCATGATGTTCAACAATCACCAAAGCTTTACTATCAATGGGAAAAGTCCGGGAAGACCTCTAAACTACTCGAAGATATATTTGATAGGAATAATACAGACCAGCTTAAGGAAAACCAGCTTCTTTTCCTAAGCATCCTCTCCTCAGCTGCTTCCTTTGATTTCACTGTTTCAACCTTTGCATGGGCAAGAAACCTGAACAACAAGAACCACAGATCAGCACTGCAGATGTGATAACTACAGACAAACAAATACAGTGACAACCAACCGAGGGTACTCAACTAAAACATTAAAACATAAGCTGGCATCCTAATCTGCAAGGACAAGAATTTCAGAACTTGGACTTCGGATAATTATAAGGGAAAGCATTCACAGTTGCGCAAAGACCCTCATATGACTACTGCCGAGTCCTGACGTCTTTCATAACAAAATCAATAAATAATATAATCGAAATGCATGAGTAGGAGTATGAAATAGAATGCATATCCATCATTTACATCTTTAAGCTTTTAAACATTGTAAAATACTGATGCTGGAACTTTCAGGTACATACCTCCATAAGAGAATTACTTTAGGATCAAGGTCCTTCTCAATGTCTCTCATTTCAGAATTCTCCATAATTAATTGCTGCAAATAATCAGCATATAACAGCACATATCGTCTACGGAGACGACATAGATGCTGGATTTGGTCCCAGGAAAATTGGTAACTGTCAGAATAAAGAAAGAAGCTTGCTTTAGGAAATTTGCTATTTACTTAGGTTCCACATTGTTGGCTAGTGAAGACACTGGTCTCCAATGATAACTGAATCAAAGATTACTGAGTGCTACCACCAGAAAAGAAGTATAAATATGGATAAAAACTGTGTCAATTTTCCTTAAAACATAAAGATTCAAGTTTTTCCAAACATAATTTTTCAAAGTTCAGTATCATTTATTGAAACAAATAATTGATACAGGATATGTATCATCTTTTCATGATCAAAAGAACTTCAGGAACAATTCAAGAGCTCACTATCAGCTATAGAAGGTCTTCTGTTTAGATTCTAAATAACTTTATAAGTTTTGTTAAATGACAATATTATCACAATGTCCTCATATTCCTGGCAACAAACGGAATAACTATATTGATGTGTTTTATTCAGAAAAGAGCATAGCAAAATATTAGCATATTGGTGCAAAATGTGGCATGTATGGAGAACAGGCCTACTCCCCATTAATCAATAATAAGGACTCTAACTATATGTTGTTATTTACTTGTCCAGATAATTTCTCTATAAGTCATAGCTGTTAGCAGCTCGCCCAAACACATAAGTGCCGCACATCTTCGCTTCTAGGTGCAGTGCATTTATCAGAAATACACTTTAAATAGTTGAAACCAGCTTCTGGAATAGGTATCAAAGTTACCACATTTTCTTCTGCTGCAGCTCAGCTTGAGCTGCATAACGCCACCATAACGTTGGAGCCTCTGAAACTGGCACCATGGGTCTTAAATGAGAGACCTCCACATGTGTTCTGTATCTAGATATGACCTCCAAAAGTCTAATCCAGTCATGATACTGAGCCTGAGATTAGTTGAGAAAATCATATATACACATGCTCCATTGCCAAAAAAAGACAGCAATTTAGCTTAAAACTGTCTAGTCAGAAGTAAAGCTAGTGAGAAAAAAGAAAAAGAAAATAAAGGCTTCGCAGGACTGTAGAATTTTAATAAATATAACCTACAAATAATAGGGGTGTGGATACTGAAATCAATTAGATTGGTGATGCAGAACCAAATCAAAATTGTTTGATTTTAGAAATTAGACAGAACACGATCCATGCCAATCACAATATGGACGTAAATGATTCGGACATTAGCACAACATAACAAATAATCCTTTTGCAAGTTTTAGAAGATTTTAGACCAAAATGTAGAGAACTAATCGATACACCTAGTCTATCCCATTTCCAATTTGCTTTTTGCTACAACTAAAATGTAAAGCTATAATCTATACGTAAAACAGCTTCTCAAGAAACCAAATTGATATGATATACACAAGACTCATGCGGAATACAGCCATCGTACTTACCTCTGTCATTGTCAAGGAAACATCGGTGACGACAAGGGAAGCCTTCTCAGAAGGAACACCTGGATCACTTTTTTCCTGGTTTCCTAAACGGTGATACTTGAGAACTCCATTGACTGGTGAAACTAAGTAGTCATGGTCTTGTGTCCATGGAGACGCAGAAGTATTGACTTTGGAAGATTCATTGATGCCATTTTCAAATATCTAAATAAGGTGAAAACAGACAGAGAAGAAACTTTGAATGAGAAAGAAAGCTGTAGGGAATAGCTTGTCTTTATATCAGTGGGAAGGGGAAGAATCATCAGAGAGGAAAAGACCCTGTATATCTTGAAAATGAGAATATACCTCAATCCATTCCCTAGGGCTAAGATCCTCCCAATTCTTGTCTAGCATCCATGGATCGCGATCAGAATCGTGGTATATAGCCAGCCTTTCAAGTTGCAAAGACTACAGAATGCAAAGGAGGTTAAAACACATTAGTCCAGTACTCATATACCTTGGGGGGGGGATATGCGATGTCTGACAATATTATAAAGAGGTATGTAGTAATTTTACTATGACATTAACATAATTCTCTTAATCTAACAGAATCTGCAAGTACAGTCTACTGTTAAATGAGCTTCAAGCCAGATCAAACTAGAAAGATGCAACCATCACCAGAAATAACATTAAGCACACCTTGCGCAATTTATCTAAAGCACCACTAGTGTCGAAAGTTTCATTTCCTTTCTCGTCCATTGTAACAGCAGCAAGCTTTGCTAGTGTAAGACCACAACAAAAAGGATGTCCAGGGTTGCTGTGAGGATAAATAAAACAGTCAAAGTTATAGAGAAAAAAGAAAAGGCTATAGCTGGTGCACAGAAAGTAGAATAGCGTTGCTTCAGAAAACTATAACCTATAGGAGAGTAAGATCAAATAAACCATCGATGAAGCTTACAGTAACAGATCAACTACTCAAAATGAAAAGCCAACCTTGCTGAATCTTCATATCTAATATGAACATTGCTGACTGAAATCTTAAGATTTCCAATAATAGTAGAAATTAGTGAACCCAGCCAAGAGTTCCCCCCTGGTGGCTGCAGAAAAAAAATGAAGGAAGTTAAATACTTCTATTCTTATGATAGGTTATTCAATATATCAATATAATAAAGACACATATGCGACTACATCAATATTTTCGAAATAGGTAGCTTATAGAGAAAGCTGCCAATACATCAACAAAGAAGAAAGAGCAAAATTTCCCGAAGAATTAAGCACAAAGGAGTAGCGCAGAGAGGCAAAAGGAGGAAAGGATCTAACTTGAGTTACTCGGCATCATAAATTACACCCATTTTTCCAACCCTTGCAAGAAAAAGTGACTTGGGAAAAATTTACATAGAAAAAGCAGAGGGTTTACTGCTGCAAGAATAGCAGCAAACTTTGGACAGAATCCTTAGGAGCCATCAGTAATACACAACGTCATACAGATCTAAAACAGCATAGAGCTACCAGGATGAGACAAGCACCGAAAACTAGCATAAAAATGAAGTCACCCGAACACAATAATCAATTGACCAAGGCAAAAATTTTAAGCATACAAATTAAATTATCAGTCATACATTTCCTGGCTTTGATCTGGACGCTTCCACTGTTGCTGATTCTGCTTCCTGCATAATGTAAAATAGAACTGCATAAATTACAAGGCGCAAGTTATAAGAAATTACATAGAACATTCACTAAGACTAAGGAGAAAATAAACTGTTTCTGCAACAAAGAGACTAAATGGTCCGGCACGGACAAAACGTGGAAGAGGGGACATTTGAGTGTCCTTTTTGCATCTCCGTGAGTCATAAACAAGAACAGCTTTAGAAATATAACTTAATTAGAGTATTCATACTCTAATGACAAACTTGGGCTTCCCAATAAGCAGAAAAATGCACATGATCTGAGAGGAAAGCGTTCAACTGATACCTATCATTATTTTCAATCGATTGATTCTTATTGTGAGTGCATGAGAATTTCATTGGGTTATATCGGGAAGGATTAAGGAATTTATGAAAGGCTGGAAGAGGAAATTCACCAAGGAGTGCAAGATCTTATGGAAAGTTATTCCAGGCAGTATCATATGGTGCTTATGATGGGAAAGAAACCTAAGATGTTTCGATCATGTGACTCATACCGAGAAACAGAGAGTTGATTATGTCCTCAGACATTGTTTTCTTCACTTAGTTATATAGCTAACATTAGGCACTCTTGTTTCCAGGAGTTCTTGGGTCTACTTTGTAACTTACAATGATAACACCCACCCCATGTATTTGCTTCTTTCTCAATAAAATGATGTTACCTTCAAAGTCCCTTTTATTACTATCAAATCTAATACACATGGATGCAGTTACCTTTCTATTATCCCCTCAAAAATTCATATGCCCAAGCTTGCTCACTCACAAAGCGCTTTTATATACTCTTAATTGATGGCGAAGATCAGGAAGTAAAGAAAATATGCGACTTTAACCAGGTAAATGGCCATATTTTGGCCTCAAGAAAGACAATATAAGCGAAATGTGGAGGTATATATAAAAGTAAAGAAAGAAAGGAGCAAGAAACGGTGTGAAAGAACAAAAGGGAAACATAAAAAAGTGAACCAATCCAAGCAGCACCATAACCAGAACATATATCCAATTATCCATTTTAAAGAAGAGTTCTATGAACAAGAATTATTATTATAACTACAACTCTGCCCTATCGGAGATCAATGCATTAGAGAGAGAAAGAGAAAAATGGCCTTGAATCTGAGCATGCAGTAGAAAAACAAAGTAGAAAATCAGTGAAGAGTTCCCCATATCTACAATGCCCATACAACAAGGCCAACAGGCTAAAGAAATCTAAACCTTCACAGACTAAAACTATAGAAGGAGCCAACTTTCGGACTTGGGTTCACCAATTGGCAGTCATGTAGCACATGTCCATATAGTCCATGCGGGAGGTGGTTAAAAATGCAATGAGAGAAATGCTTGACCATCTGTGCTTCTCCAAAAAATAACACAAAAGCTAATAAAATAAACCTCTTGCATATAATCTATACGGTTCTGTCAGAACCCAGACCTTTAAGTGTCCTATCATTATGAAAATACAAGTTTGAAAAAGAGCCAAATTAGGAACTGCATCTGGTAAGTAGCAGTATTAACTACCACAGAAATTATTAAGATGAAGAATTTCCAATTTCAGAAGATTATCTAAAGAGTAACAAAAATATATGTCATGTGATACATCTCCTAACAGTCAGATTATATAGTAAAGGTGGGACCACCAATTTCATAATTTTTACGACCACCAGTTCAAATCTTTGGTTTTTATTGTTGACATGATAAGTACTCAAGGAAATAAAGAGAGGTATACAAGTACTCACATCAATTTGTTGCAGTTTAGCCTGAAAAAGCTTCTCCCGGTCTTCTTCCTTTCAGACAATGAACATAAGATGCATTAAGACATACAAACTTTACATTTCGTTGGATATAGTTTGTACATAACTTTACATCCCTCCAGAATTGCAGAAATGTTCTAACCTTCAGAGATTTTCCTACAGGTGCGGAATTGGCAAAAATAAACACTTGATCAATTAGAACAATGACTGGCTCCTTCCCGAGACTTTTCCAAGGAACCTTCAAGGAAAACAAAAGTTTAAGTAGAACTTTGTTACATTTCGATTGCTTGAATTGCATATCACTGCTATACATTTTCAGTTACAAAAATTAAGAAGATCAACATAGGTAAAGGTTTATGTGTTAGTAGAGAAAATACTAAATCCTTGCTCAGTTCTTTCCAATGGAAAGGCATGAGGAAGATATGACTTAAGGTTGGGGTTCTTGATGTTTTATAAATATGAAAGGGTATATTCATTTTGAATAAATATATCTTGTTTCTATGAGGCATGAAATTTTTACATTTGCCTGCAATAGTACAGTTTACAAATGCCTTTACATCTTTCAATCATTGGTAAGATCAATGGAGCTAAATTGCAGGTTTGCGTCCTAATATAGCAATACTAAATATTTTTGCAGTTATTGTTATTGGGAAGGCATGTCGAAGATACAGGTGTGGTTTTTGAGATTTTATATTCCACATGTACTATTACAGCCACATTCCAATAATAATAATAATAATAATTTTAAAAAAAAGTGAAAGGAAAAAAGTAAATTCATTTTTTAGTAGATATGTCTTTTCCCTTTTTCTTTTTTCCAATGAGGTACGAAGCTTTTTACATTTTTCCTGTTCCATGCACATATTTTTCAAGCATCACTAATGTTACACCGTCCAGCTTTCCACCTATGTATAAATTATGGAGGATAGTCTCCAACGCACCTATGTATAAATTATGGAGGATAGTCTCCAACGCAGTGCAACTATATTACCTCATTTCGTTTCGTGAGAACACTTCTTCACCAACATTAAACAATTCCAAAACATAATGGTGACAGTTGCATTACTAGGAAACTCAAGGAATTTGAGTAGAAAACTAAAATGCATCATGCGAGAAGAAAACTGCAACTTTCATGTTGTTAGTGGGAAACGTGACATGCACAAACACTACAGAGAATCTTTTTGTTCATGACTGCTGAAGGAGCGTCTATGAGATGAAAGCGGCATACCCAACAACTATTTTTAAATAGGAATGACACAGAAAACTTTATACACAGAAGTTGGACTTAAATTATGTTGCAGCCAGTAAAAAAGGAAATAGAGGGAACTAATATAATTATGTAAGTAAATTCAAATTGATTCAAACGTAAAATGGAGAGCAGTAGAGGTAGAACTAAGTAAAAATAGTTTATTTTGTTACAATGTACGGGGTGCTATTCGACGGTAACCAGACACCAAAAGTCCAGGCTTTACCTTCAAGGTTATTGAACCAAGAAAACCAGCTTTGACAGTAACCGGAAGCTTCAAAGCATTCAATGCCTCTGCCTTTAGCTTCAGGTCTTTAAGGACCACATCACCTAGAGAGTTCAAACCAAAACATCAAGACTCGTTTACCAAAAGATTAAGCAGATAACTGGTCCATATAAGGAAATAAATAAAATGAAAATATACATGGATAAAGTCTGAAGCAATTTAAGCAACTTGTAAGCCAGTTAAGGCCATGACCAAGCAAAAGAAGGTAATAGGTCGTACTCAAGGCGTAATTCAACTGAAAGACTAAGGACATTATCAGTCTTCCCTACTCCCTGAAACTTATTTACCTTGATTCTTGAAGCTAGCTTACAGTCGTCATTGAAAACTCATAACTACCACCAACGAACTTTGTTTTACAAGTGTCTCCAGTACAGTTGCTAGTGTGCTAGTGATACAGTGATACTCTCACCATATACGCATCATATTATGTTTTCTCCCACCGCCTTACCAAGCACTCAGGTCCCCCAAATATTAATATCACCCACTCAAATCTACCATGCTGGCTCTTTATAGACAAGGGACAAAAACAACCACACACATTAATGACTTTTCTTTTCTATCTGCGTATCCTTCGAAGCGTCACACTTGAATCCATTAGCCAAATTTCCCCTTTAAAACAAACAGATTTATTTTCATTTATTGATACTCTCCACTTCTCTTCCACCAGCTTTCATCTCCTTCACCAATTGATGTTAAGAAAATTGCATATTATAGAGTTGAAATCGCCAGTGTTTAAAGTACGGTCATAGGATTGCCCATGCTGGGCTCCAGTGCAAATAGTTCAATCACTTCTACACAGCTGAAACAAGTTGAAGGTAGACTCCCCATATCCTGAAAATACAACTCCATTCTAAAATATATTCCTTTCATTATCTCGTAATTTTAATACAAGAGATAAAATCGAAGGTTCCATGCTTATTAACTGACAAAATAACTCATTAATTGAGCTTCAGCAAGAAGAGGAGGGAGGACAATCTGCAGGATTATAAACACCAATTTTGGTCTGAAATATTCAGCACTTAGCCGAACTCATTCCATAGGAAAGAAATGGTTAAACAATCAAATAAAACCTTAAATTTAAAAATCCATTTGTAATGATATTTAGCCAGAGCCGCCACCTCAAACATTTTTAACTTTTGATGGCCGATATATGTTTGTTCTCTTCAAACAAATAATAGAAAGAAACAATTACTTCAATCCCACTGATGCTGCTAATTTGTAATGCTTTACAACTCTTCCATGCTTCTTTTACAGAAACAAAGTGGAAAAAATACAATAGAAGAGAAGCAAGGGCGCTATATATCCTTCAAAAACTACGACGGCTTCATGCATACACATCCAAATTCAAGAATTAGATCAAACAGCTCTATCAGCAAGTGCAATCATCAGAAAATGAAGTGCAAGCTGCAACGAATAGAGAATCATAAAGAGAAAAATTATGACGAAAAAAGGTTGAGAAGCCAATACACACCTTTCCACACACTGATTCTCAAGGCCTCAGCTGAAAGCCCATGGACATATTCACCCAAATATCTCCGAAGCAAATGTAAGACCTAGAAGAAATATTGACCAGAAACTGCTTAATCAAGACGTTCCGGAAAAACATCCTAGAGAAACTTCAGGCATGGTGACTGGAAAACAGAAAAGTTTACAGAATATAACAGTGTGCAAAAAATCAAATCTCTAAAATTACAGCCATTGTGGACCCTTGGTAATATTCCGGAGCATGAAGATCAATGATATAACAAAATTATAATGCAGGAGATAATATATGCACTTGAGTGTTGCCAAAGAAGTATTCTTTTTGCTTTTATTTACCTTTCCAGGAAAATCACATCTCAGTCTGAAACTTTTGGTCCAAACTGACATACCATGAGCAATATTAATTAAGAAGTGCTGATCCTAGAATTTGCTTGTAAGACTCTTTCATTCATATAGAAGTAGATTATGCCTCCATGCCTTTCAGATTTTTCGAACGGTAATTCAGAAAGTTCTCTTAATGCATACAAGCAACAGAAAAGCAATTTATACTGAATGAAGGGAGGGAAGAGTAGCAAATCGAGTATTCCTAGTTACTGTGATGAACCAGCACAATAGAAGTCTGGAAGAAGAGATCCTCAATCTTCACAATCTTCACTTCTGGGCAAGAAATGGCTTTAAAGCATCTCTTCCCCCCCCCTCCCCCCTCCCCCCCACCCCACCAGGGACAACACCCCCACACACCCCCACATCCACACCACGACCTAACACCGCC
>JAYMSH010000534.1:0-10737 GCA_036897905.1 Aragoa cleefii | reverse complement strand
ATATCTTCGTGAGGTCGGATAAAAGTCCGATCTAATCTAATCGTATCGGACGGGTACCCATTGGGCTGGGCTAAATTGCATACATGCAAAACAACATGAAATAGTTGAGATCTATTTGTTCAATTTGTCCGTATTTTAAATATAGCAAAAATAACGGTGACGTGAAATAACAAAATTTATCAAATTGTGCCCAACGTAAAATTATCGCAAGTATTTCGTTGGACTAAATCCTGCCAAAGTTTGCCTCAAAATTGACTTGAATTGTTTTTTTTCCTTTGTACTGCTAAAACCTCTTGGCCTAGAGTCTGTTGTGAAAAAACAACAGATCTACAACAATATGATTCACTGATTATCGATTGATTATCATTTCGCGGAAGTATTTTTTGTCAATGATCAATTAACTGCGCGAAATCGAAGATTCAGTTCTTTCTTCTCCGCTTCCACTCAGTAGGTGAGTGAGCTTCCAATTCCATTTTCTGGAATTCATCTGTTTTCGATGAATTCATGCGATCTGGATTGCTGTTTTAGTTGATTCAATGTGAAATGCGTTTTCCGAAGCTCATTCTCCTTGAATTTGTATAAATTGCGTTAGTATTTACGTTGGATTGACAATGATGATGCTGATAATGCTTTTAAGCTTACTATTATGATTTCATTTTCAGTTTTCTAGTGGAGTGGTTGCGATAGTCGTACTTGGATTAGATAAATTGAAAAAGTTACGCTGTGAATCATGTCACAAGACGGGGGTGATATTGATGGTGTGAAAGAAAATGGTGTGGAGGATGGCGTGGAACAGGAGAGTCAGCAGCGTAAGCCGAATGGGGCGATGGATGGTAATGTTGAGACGGAGAGCGAATTGCATGATGGAAATGGAAATTTAAATCGTGATTATAGCCCCGAGGAGCTTGTAACGATGGTTGTGGAACTTAATTTCCAGAATGAATATATGAAGTCTCAGTTTGAGAGCTTGAAGAATCATATGCAAGAGCCTGATCTGACGGACTTACAAAAGAAATCCGTGGGACGTGATTCTGTGGGAAGTCAGAATGATCTCCAGGAGCTTCATGAAAAAGTTGAATCGTTGAACAGAGAACTCATAGAGGAAAGTCTAACACGGGCGGCTGCTGAAGAGGCCTTGCAGCATCTACAAGCTGCACAGTCAGAGGCAGATGATCAGGCTCAAGGACTTTCTGCAAAACTTGCTGAAGGTTGTAGTCTTTTTTCTTTTTTTTCCTGTAATACAGTTTTGTCTGATCAGCAGCATTTGCTTTTCCCAAAGTGGAGTACCTTTTTTTGCTTGGATTCAAATCGGTTGTACTTGTGTGATTGATGGTTGTAGTTTCTTATAGCACTTGAAAAGAATTACTTTGACTGTTGTTTCTTCTTTGTGTTGTTGCTCTAAATGCATTAAAAGTTTCGTTTTTTCTGGTGTAGCTCAACAGAAGATGGAACAAGAAATAAAGGAACGGGAAGAGAAGTACACTGAGCTTGATACCAAGTTCACCAGGCTTCACAAAAGAGCCAAGCAGCGTATCCAGGAAGTGCAGAAAGTATGTCATTCCTGTACTCATCCACTTCTCATTGTTTCAACACAAGTTATTACTTTCCCCTCAATATCTTTTTCCTTCTTTCCTGGATGATAGGACGTCACCTTTCTTGGGGGATTTGGGTTGCCAAATTTCGTTTGTTCAGTGAATTAGATTACGCAGAGGCTATGTACTTAATCATATATCGGCCCTTAAGTTTTTTTTTTTCCCTGGTTGATCTGAGGATTTGAAACCTTTTTGTAGTTTGACATACCTACTTTAAGATCTTAAGAGCTGGTCTTGGGTTATAAATTTTGAATCGGATGGAAGGATAGTGTGTTGAATTTAGGATGGTATGATAGAGCGTGTAAGTTCAGGCTAAGGGGACGGGCTATGGCTAGGGATAAGATAGGGTATGGATGTTTTGGTATTTATAAAGATCAGTTGCTTCACCCATTGGCCTAGGCAAATAAATTGATATTAGTTTTGACCAATGACCAATCACAAATGTTGCTGAAAAGTTTGTCCCTGGATTGTATTTTACAGGAAAAAGATGATCTAGAGGCCCAGTTTAAAGAAGCTAATGAGAAAGCTGAGCGCACGTCTGCCCAGCTGCAAGCATTACAACAAGAGGTGGAGCGCACACGGCAACATGCCAATGAAGCACTAAAAGCAATGGACGTGGATAGACAACAATTACGAAGCGCAAACAACAAGTAAGTCTATGTACAATTGGAGATCCACATTATAACAGAACTGATATTCTTTCTGCAATCTATCTACAATTTTCAAGTTTATTATATATGAAAGAGTATAAAAATTATAAATCCAGGGATTTTTTTGCTGTGAACACTGAAATATCTGTAATCCATATTGGCTTTTCAAGTCTATTAACGTGAATTGAGGTGTACACGTTAATCCTGAGTTGATTTGACGCATATGCACCACGAGCAATTGCGTCTTAAGTTTTGTCTTCAAGCCCTGTCATGCAGAACTTGTGTTCTACCGGTGCCTGGTCACCTTTCAATTTGTATGCCATAAGACAATTTGTTCAAGCCTAGATGCCATTATATAGGTGATGATATGCTAAGTGAACAGTATGACTGGAATTATATCTTCTCAGCAGTATGAACTGAGAAGCCATTAGGAAATATTTTTATGCCTTCTGCTTCCGGGGTTTAATATGTTTGATATCTTACTTTAGATTCTCTTTGTTTCTTTCTCTTTTCTACTATCCTGGCCTGGAACTCATTGTTTAGTTAGGTATGAATTTTGAATTTATTTGGCATTTTGAAGTAGGAGGTTTTCAGTTACTCCGTAACATATCCTTCTTGCATCATTTTCCTCACATGATTAACTTACCGAGTAGATAAAGTATGGTAAGCTACTCAAATAGCAGCCTTCTAACCAGTGTCACTCTGACTTACAATTCGTTATTAGACATGATTGAATCTATAGTTCTACATTGAGAAAATGCTATTTGTACAAAATAAAAAATTAATTATGTAATATGGTGCAAGTATATCTGTTATATTCACATGTGTTCGCAGGTTTTGCAATATCCTAAAAGGTTTCTGTTTCCCGACATCGTGAATCTGGTTGAAGAATTATCCATGTTTCTGTAATGTCGTATGACATTTTGTTCTTTTATAGACTTCGAGATAACATTGAGGAATTGCGGCGCTCTTTCGTTCCCAAGGAAGAGGCTTTGGAGTCATTGCAACAGTCACTTCAGGAAAAAGAACAGGTAATCAATTCATTTATGTTCAAGTAACGAGTGCAGACTTCAGAATATGCACCGGTTTATCTTCTTAATTGAAAATTTTATTTTGTTACTTGCATACTTTGAAGATTAAATAATTAAATCAATTGTTTCAATTGTAGCACAGATCAACATGCAATTACGGATGTTGGAGGTTTCCTACTTTTTTTTTTCTTTTCCTTTTTCTTTTAGTAAGTTGAATAATCTTATTGAAACCAAGAACCCATTTGAGTATGATGAGTGCTCAAATTGAATACAACCATAGTAGCAATCATGCCCGCCCTGAAGAAGGAAATAAGTCTTCAAACCTGGCTTTCTCCATTGTAGACAAATTTCAGATGCTATTTATTCCCTGCAGTCTGTTGGGGTAGATGAAAGAAAACCTCAGCTTCTGTAAAATTTTCTCTCCTGTTTCTGCAGATGTTGGAAGACTTGCGTGTGTTACTGCAGGCAGCAGATGATAAACGGCAAGCTTCAATTGCCGAGCTGTCCCTAAAGCACCAGAAGGTGAACCGCCTGAAATGTCGGGAAAACTCTTGCCTCTCTTAGATGAAAGTTCAGTTTTTTGTTGACTTTAATCAAAATTGACACCAGAAGTTTCAGTTCCTTTGACCTCAATCACATACTGACAAACATAATGCCTTCATAGTAATTTCTTCTGCTTCACGTGTTCTCTGTTCCAGCAAGTAGAAAACCTGGAAGCCCAAATTGCTGATGCACTAGCTGATAGAAGCAAAGCAACTGAAACTATATCTTCTCTGCGGGTAAGAGTTGTCATATCTGCAGTTATTTGGTTCAGATATCTTTGAAAGTTGAAAAGAAAAATAATAGCAATTTATTTGACTCCATTATTATGATCAATTAGGCTTTCCTGTTTTATTTCTTGTGACATCTTTCACTTTATGAGGAGGGGTTTGCTTCTTTCAAATTTTGGAGAAACTGAATTTATCAGTAGTTTCTCTTTGTTCTGCTAGGCTTTAGTTGCTGAAAAGGAGACCAAGATTGCAGAGATGGATGCAGCTTCAAGTGGTGAAACAGCACGACTTAAAGCTGCGATGGAGGCTTTAAAGGGAGAGCTCAATCAGCAAAAAAACAGACATGTATGATTATATTATTTAGCATAATTAGATTTAGAAAAATTTATTATCCATTTTTTCCAAAATTGGATCTTTGTTATAACTTCAAAATCCTGACATTATCATTTTTCAACATTAGCTATTTATATATCCTACCTAATCATATGTCCGTACAGATACAATATGAGTTGTATTAGTGATACTTATGCTATGCTTAGTTTTTTCATTGCCAGTAGTAACTTTTGTTCATGATCCAGTCTGATGAACCGAAATTTACGTACAAGATACACATACACTAAGTTTTGCAGTACAAGATACACATACACTATACAGTCAAGTTCTAGCTGGTGAAAGACAATTTTATTATTAGTTACTCAACGCTGTTCTTTAGGTGCTCCAGTCCATAAGATGGAGAGAATCTTGGTATTCTGAATGAGGTCTGGACATGGGTACAATATAAGTCTCCAGCGGGTCTACGTTACTACTATATGCAATACCAGTGTCATGAGAGATGGTAGTGAAGTCTAGTGAACCACAGATCAGAGAATCAGTTTGCTTGTTTTTTTCTTTCCTGGCCCCCCCAGGGACAGGAACTTAACAGTGTTCTGAAATTATTTAGTCCAAAACAGTGCCCAAAGTAGTGCTATATAATAAGGAGACAGATCTGACAATTCACATGGACCCAAAATAAAGCTACAAATTACTACCTCAAATAATGTACTTCGGAAGAAAATTTGATAGTCACTGTATTGATTATTATCTCTTTGCTTCAGTCATCATGAATTTCACTGTTCCTGGTATATGTGCATGTCGCTGGCTACAAATGTGTATGATTGCTACCTTTTGCTTGCTCTTCACACCTGTTTTGTCACCATAACCAACTGTACGAAGATCTAAATTATGTTTATATTTAGGAGAAAGATCAAGAAAGTTTTGAAGACGCCCTCCAGTCCATGAGAACAAAGCTAGAGGTTTCTGAGAGTATTAGGATATGTGCCGAGGTGGAGGCCGCAAAATTGAGAAGTATATCTACTTTCTCAGCACATTGAGTTTTGAGTGAGATAGAGGATCTCATTTTTATTTGTTATCAGGTCAACTGGAGTCAGAAATTTCCGTGCACACTCAGCTTCTGAACAGTAAAGAGGCTGAGCTTCAGGGAGCCAAAGAAACGGTACCATTCTCTCTCTTTCTTTCAGTAGCTTAGAATAATGTTCCTGTAAAATCTGTAATCTTACAATCCCAGATCTCGCAGGCATTTGTTTGACCATAAGAACTGTTTTTCTACAATGGCATAAGATCCGCCGAATGAATGTGGGAGGAGTAGTACTGTAATTATCTAGAGTTTTTCCCCAATATAACTTCAGATGAAGTTGATAAGCTGTTGTTACCTGGGAAATTGAAAATGGGTAATTGAAGTTGGTCAGAAAGTTGAAACGGAACATTGCTCCTTTGGTTGTTCATATGTTAAGATAAATGCTGACCAGCCACAGACTAGAATATAACTACTAGTAGATGTCAACAGAACAGCTGATGAAATGGTAGGTACTAAAGAAACGTGAAACTAAGGGAACTCGCTGCACACTTTAATGAGAAGAGCTTAGAGCTGTAATCTAACAAGTCATGTAAGCTACTTGCAAGCATACACTTTTATTAGGTTACTGAAGAACATGGTTGACAATGCATATATTATCATCATCCTCTTTTATGAGTGCATGGCACACAGATATTTCAAAACAGATGCAGTCAACTTGAATCTTGGCTTTGTGCAATTCCTTTTGAATTCTTCGGCTTCACATCTAGTTGATTGCAATGTTATTGGAATTTTTCGAAGAGTAAACAATTGTGATATAGAAGCAATTGTTTGCTTATATCTGTATTCAAGTCCTACTTATTCCTTGATATACGACTATTTTTATACATTTCAAAACTCCAATGATTAGTAGTATCATCTTTCTTTTTTTATGACGTGGGAAACCTGCAGTCTTTGCCCTTAGGGTGCGCGCTGGTAAATCCCCCAGACTCACGAAATAGCTTGCAAACCACGTTAATCGCACCTAGTGCGACAATCTTAAACCTAGAAGGCAGAAACCTGAATTGGTAATTCCTCTGTTAACCAACTGGGCCACCCCTGTGGGTTAATGATTAGTTTCAGTTGAAATTCATTGAATTACAAATTCACGAGAAAATTGCAATAATCTAATTTATTGAATGATTTCATGTTACTTCACACGCCTTTAGAGTTTTTGTTATAACTAATTCTCATTTTCTTAATCACATCGAGGGCGCTTTTCCATCACCAAAAATTGCTATGCATTTTTCAGCTTCAGTTACTTACCTCTGAATTTGTTCTTGACTAATGTAGCTCCATTTGTAGGTCGATCACATTAAAAGTGAATTTGCTAATTATAAGGTTCGAGCTCATGCTCTTCTTCAAAAAAAAGATGCAGAACTTGCTGCTGGTAGGGACAGTGAGCAGTTGAAAGCTCTTGAGGAAGCCCTTAAGGTGAATTCCTGTCTGTTTTGGTTTTATCTGATTGTAAGAGGAATCAGATTGAGATGATTGTTATAGGTGACATTTCAATATTATTTATTTATTTATTAATATTTATTATGTTAATTAATATTATATATATATATATATATATTTAATTTCTTTTAGGAAGCAGAGAAAGAAATTCTCATAGTCTCTGCGGAGAAGGATAAAGCGCTCCAAGATCTGAAAGATACCTTGACTAACTATGATAAGGATATTTCCACCAGGTAGTATCATTTGGTTTGTGAACATCAGCGTTGCTTTTCTGTACATGGACTTGATAGTGTAGTTACGTCCTCATAAAACTATTCAGTGGGTGAAATGGTATATGGCTAAAGATGTTCTGCAGATTGGTTGGATTTTACTGATATATTGCCCAACCAATTGTGTTTTCTCTTTTTAGTTTGTAAGAAATGAAACCTGGAACATTAGATACATTAATGAAAAGGAGATGGAAATTTGAATAAAGGTGTGAAAAAGATAATGAAGAACTTGTTCAATCTGTTTGGAATTCTCTACAGCATTTTCAACTAAGGAGCATTACATATAAGAAGAGAAAGTTGAACATTTTATAATAGATCCCTGACTCTGCAACACATTTCTTTATGAAAGACACCGATTGCTGATGATATTATTCAAATTGAGTGTGCTTTGAACTTTTATTTCTCTTCTTCAGAGATACAGTTCTCAGCGCCGCTGAGCAGCAGATCAAGAGCTTGCAGCTGAAGTTGGACTCTGTTCTTTCTCGCCACCAATCGGAAAAAGAGTCATGGGACACAAACCTTCAAAATGTTGAAGAAACATGGCAATGTACGGTGAACTTTTTCCTGTTGTTCATTCTAGTATTCGTTGATTTTATCAGTGGGTTGCTAAGTTGTTGGCTTTAATATTGACTTTGCAGTGAGATATGAATCACTTCAAAAGGAAAGTGAGGTGCATTCTGGCCGAAATTTGGAAAAAGAAGTTGAAGAGCTGAAGTCACGTTGCAAAAAAGTCGAGGTTGTAGCCTTGATTGTTAGCTGTGGAAAAAAAGGGTTCTCCTTCTTATTACTGAATCATCTTGTAGGAAGAGCAAAATGAATTTCGTGATCTGGCTGATAAAATGCTGGAAGAGAAAGAACGTGAGATATTGCAGCTTTTGGACGATAATAAGACAATGCATCGTTTACTGGACGAGAGGCCACCCGTATGTCCCTCATCTATAACCAATATTATCTTTCTATTGCTGGTGAAACTTTTATTTGAATTTTTGCTTCAACTCGCGCTCTTCTAAGTAATGATTAATCTTATTTACAGATTCTAATAAGCCTTGTGCTTCTACCTTAATAGATTGCTCAACGGATGATCTTCAAAATTTTGACCCCCTCTTGATTAATTTCAGGTTGAGGATCGAGAGAGCTATACAGGTATGTACTTACTTTGTTTAAGGTTAAAACAATGTGTTATTGGATATAACAATTTTCCTAGTATAGCGTAAATCTGCCAGAAATTTGGCTGGACATTTTAGCTTCCTTTCTGAATATGATGGTGCAGCTGCTCAGAAACTGGAAGCCTCAAATTCTAGTACTTCGGTTGCCGAACAACAGATCCTAGTATGCTCGCTTTCCCTTCTATGATATCAAAAACTTAGTGTATCGGTTTCTTTGGCCTACTGTGCATGTGAGGTGGCTGTCTACTTTCGTTTACATACACATAAATACATTTTCTTTTTTCCATTCCGAAGTAAAGAATCTTTAGAAGAAGAGCTATTTGAAAAGGAAAATTTGTTATACTGAATGGTTGTCCCTAGTAGTCAGTTTAGAGAAAGGCTTTGTTGTGGTTGTCATACTATTTCGTATTGACTTCACCTTTCGCTCCTAACATGATTCCTGTTAATATCTGGTTCTCTTGCAAATGTATCATGATTAAATACAAACAAGTAGGTCAAGAGACTTGCAAGACCAAATACTCATGTTCCTGTTAAGCACAAATTTCATAGCAGTAATCTCCACAATTGTATCGTTTTGTGGCATGGTTTAATGCAGTTAAAGTGAAAATTTCAGTTTGTAGTGTTCAATCCCTCTGACAGTTTTCATTTACTTCTGTTAAGGTTGGCCCTTGTCTCCCGTCCTAAGGGAGATGATTCGCCAATTTACCATTCAAGTTTAGAACTATTGCTCAAGCCGTGAGATATTTTAACACTCCCCTTCACGTGTGGGCTAGTAACATTAGGACCAATACACGAATGGCACAACCGCCACAATGGTAGGCCTTGCTCTGATATTATGATACATGTTAGAATTCGGACCCTCAACCCCTTGGAAGGCCATTCAAAGGAGAGATGATTAGTATTGCCAATGTATGTTGATTCCAGGATTCATTTTTTATTTTTTATTTTTTTGTGGTTGGAGAAAATTGAATATATTTACAACCAAAAATCATATACTACTCCGTCCCATTAGTAGTGTTCCATTGTGCTTTTTTGGTTGTCCGGATAACTACTCATTGCAAAAATAGCAAGTTTTCTACCCCAACCAACTTAATGCCATTATTTTATTCATTCTTCACATAAAATAACACTCAACAATTTTTTTTTATATTCATTTTCTGATTTTATTTTTAATTTTTTAAAAAGATCCTGTGAATAGTAACTAGGACATTACTACTGGGACGGAGGGAATATAAGAGCAGGCAAAAGACATTCTTATGTATGTTATTTTACATTTTCTATTAACAGATCAACATCAAAATAAAGGGAAAGGAGCAGGCAAAAGAGCTTTTAGGGTATAAGAACTTGTTTATAATTTTGTGTTAAAAAGAGTCATTCTGAAACATGATTTTAGTGCCGAGTGGTTGACTAGAGGTTACTTCGAGTGGGATCATCTGCAAATGTGAAAGATGTCAAATGGTTGATGAACTGTTACATGAAGTTTGGTTGGTTATATCATGTGAAAAGGGTATATATTTCAGTTTCTTTGGAGTAGAACTCAGACATTTGGTATAGAATAAACATATGGTAATTGTGTTTATCTGTCTTTGTGTGCCAAACCTATTTAGGTATAATGTACTGACAAATTCTGTACACATAATATGGATCTGTCTATTAGCATGTCAAAATGTTTGTGGATAGACTTAGTATTATCAACAAACCTGTCAACATAACACTACGTTAGTCTTCTGGGCCACTACTTCGGTCACTCAATAAGATTTTTTTTTTCTTTTTTGTTTTTTTTCCTGACCTCATTAGAAAAGTTTCATTTCCAAGTGTTTTGACTTAGTTTTGCTCACTTCAGATTTTGGCAAGACAGCAAGCTCAGAGGGAAGAGGAGCTTGCTCAAACGCAACGGCATATTCTTGCACTTCAAGTACGTGATTTATAACCATAATCATGAACTGTATAATCTGGGAAGAAAAACTTACTGCTGTTATTGGTTACTATGGTCTTTACAAAGTATTTAACTTATGTTTGTGAAATTATAATAAGATTGCTGGAATGTATAGAAACATGACTTTCAGTAAAAGATAAAAAAAATCAGCCGAGAAAGGATAAGAGAGAGTGCTTTACCTTTGCCATATGTTGTAGTAAAGCAACACAATCACAATACGAATCCTTCCCAGTAATCAGTTGTTTCTAAATAAGAAGAGTGCATATATAACCTCTTCTTATTCATGTCGAGTTGATGACTGTGTGAAGACGAGAGAAAATTCACAGAGAATTTCGTGGAAGAAGACAGAGAAGGAGAGATGAGCTCTAAAGAAACTGCCTAACAGAAACAGAGAGAGAAAAGGGATTGAAAACTGAATCTGTTTATTGAAATGTAAAAGTTGTTACTCTGTTACAACACTTTCAGCTATATATAT
>JAYMSH010000533.1:0-10743 GCA_036897905.1 Aragoa cleefii | reverse complement strand
ATTTGATTGTTTTTATGATCAACAATTTTTGAGTTTGACCATGTATTAATCATAACATATAATGGTAAAACGTGAACTTTCATGAGATAATTTTCTTAGGCGTTTTACCATTATATATTATAAATAATTCGTGGTCAAACTCGAAAACTGTTGATCTGAAAAAGTCAAAAGTTTCCTTGGGAGTAACATTCAGTATATGCTTTGACTACCATGTACTACACAACTGAGATTATCTACCAACACATAATGCATCAAACAGTGTTACAGAGCATGTTACATAATGCTGTGCTTAATGTGTTAGCAGCTGAAGATCTTGAAGCAGGCATTCAGAAGAAGAAACTCCACGCCGAACCTACCCTGCCAATCTACCTCAAGGTACCGGAAAGTGACTGCACTCATTCTGATACTCCCATCTTTACTTGAACTAGACAGCATAAACCCAATGTCGAACCCCGTCCTGTCCTGTGCTCCATGCACGAACCTTAATTGATGTGATCTATGTATTTGGACAGGGGAAATGGAGTTATATTTCTAGCTAGAGGTCAACGCAACTCATGATTAAACATGCATGGCTATTCTTGTCAGGTTCAGTCTTGTACAGAGATTCATTTTACATGGCATTTTTGTACAAGACGCTCCTTACGACCTGAGCAATCAATTGAACCAAAAGATTAGCTTTCGGAGGAAAAACAATGTATCATTTGAAGTATGGTTTTAGAACACATCCCATTAGCGCCAAATTAGCAGCGTGACATAAGTTTCATCAAATATCTCTCACAATTAGAAAACACACGACTGTTTCACCATGACGTTGATGCATATTTTTGCTTCAAAATGCAGTTCACCGATGTAACATATAAGGTGGTTCTGAAAGGCATAACGACAACAGTGGGGAAGGACATTCTAAATGGGATTACAGGTTCTGTTGATCCGGGAGAAGTTTTAGCACTGATGGGACCATCAGGAAGCGGAAAGACTACGCTACTGAGCCTTCTTGGAGGGAGAGTGAGAGAGCCTGCTCCCGGTGGCTCAATAACTTATAATGATCAACCATACTCGAAGTCACTGAAAAGCAGGTTACTATTTTTCTCGAGATGATCAAACAAATATATAGCACTTCAGTTTTAGAACGTTATTCAAAAGAGTTATTTAAAAAAAGTAATAAAGATATTTAGCATGCCTAGCACTTAAGTGGCATGAAAAATCTTGCAGGATAGGATTCGTGACTCAAGACGATGTTCTATTTCCACACCTTACAGTGAAAGAGACATTAACATATGCAGCTCGCTTACGACTTTCAAGAAAATTAACAAAAGAGGAAAAGGATCAAAGAGCAACAGATGTCATATACGAGCTGGGACTAGAGAGGTAATTGTTTTCTCTTTGCGGTGAATCAGCAAATATGAGCTCAAGTCTCGTTGCAAGTTTAATCAAATGAGCATATTATACAATAGGAATGGCTAAATTTGAAGTATTGCACTTTACCAGGTGCCAAGACACCATGATTGGCGGTTCCTTCGTTCGAGGAGTTTCAGGTGGAGAAAGGAAGCGTGTATGTATTGGAAGTGAGATCATAATCAATCCATCACTCTTGTTCCTTGATGAACCAACTTCTGGCCTTGATTCCACGACTGCTTTGAGAATTGTTGATACGTTACATGACATAGCTGAGGTATACAAACTCGCAGCCCCGACGACTTCGTATTTAAATGAATCTTCAACTTCTTTTTTCCTGTCGTAAAAACAATGTGATAGTAATCAAAACAACTATAAGGTGAACATTGCATAAAAATTTCTTTTTTTTATAAGTAAACATTGCATAAAATATTGTATCAAGTGAGCATAATATTTAGGAGCCTCCTCATACTATAGTTTATCTAATATTATGAGTTATCACAGGCTGGCAAGACGGTGATCACCACAATCCACCACCATCCAGCAGACTCTTCCTTAAATTCGACAAGTTGATCCTTCTTGGCAAAGGGAGCTTGATTTATTTCGGGAAGGCATCAGAAGCAATGGTTTATTTTTCATCCATAGGATGTTCCCCGCTTATTGCAATGAACCCTGCAGAATTTATGCTTGACCTTGCAAATGGAAATGTAACAGACATTTCTGTCCCATCAGAATTGGAAGACAGGGTCCAGATGGAGAACTCGGAAACAGAAACTAAGAGCGGGAAACCAGCTCCAGCATTAGTACACGAGGTAATAACAGAAACTAGTGACGACTTAATCCTGAGTTTCATGTGCTTCTCGAAAGTTACAACATTTTTATGATACTTTTTTGCCTTCTAACAAGCTTCATGACTTCTACTAATGATATGTCATGGTTTCGGATCAGTATCTTGTCGAGGCTTATGAGACACGAGTGGCTGAAGACGAGAAGAAAAGGCTTAGGACTCCATTACCAATTGCTGAAGAAATTAAGTCTGAAGTATGTTCCACAAAGAGAGAGTGGGGAGCAAGCTGGTGCGAACAATATTTCATATTGTTTCAGAGAGGACTTAAAGAACGGCGGCATGACTACTTTAGCTGGTTGAGGATCACTCAAGTTCTTGCAACTGCAACTATATTGGGAATGCTATGGTGGCAATCTGGTAATAATAACCCCAAAGAACTAGAAGATCAGGTAAACTATTGAGTTCAATGTCACGCGTTCCTCATCTAAAGTCGCAGTAGATAGTGAATTGCATAAACTAAACTAACACAGTCCAGACTTCAATATATAAATCGATAAATAAGTGCTTTAACTTTAAGTATATTTCATTGCAGGCGGGGCTACTTTTCTTCATAGCAGTGTTCTGGGGTCTTTTTCCAGTTTTCACAGCCATCTTTACGTTTCCCCAAGAGAGAGCTATGCTGAGCAAGGAGCGAGCAGCTGACATGTATAGGTTAAGTGCCTATTTTATGGCTAGAATGACAACTGATAACCTATTTTATGGCTAGAATGACAACTGATCTACCACTCGACCTGGTGCTGCCATTACTATTTCTTCTAGTTGTGTATTTTATGGCTGGCTTAAGAATGGAAGCTGGTTCTTTTTTCCTCACAGTGGTGACGGTTTTTCTCTGCATTATAGCTGCTCAGGTCAGCCCTTATCTCCATTTCTGAACCACCAATAGCAAACTAGCATAACTAATTTCCGTCTCAACATCCGCTTAACATGTGTAAGCAGGGGCTTGGGCTAGCTATAGGTGCAACATTGATGGATTTAAAGAGAGCGACAACTCTTGCCTCTGTCACGGTAATGACCTTTATGTTGGCTGGTGGATTCTTTGTAAAGGTATGTACATGCAGTAGCTTTGGTCACTAATGGTTTCATGATTTAATCAATGAACAACTCATGCATATCAAATAGGGATATATAGACATTAACAATACTGGAATGCAAGAGAACTTACATGGTTTTGCAGAATGTCCCAGTGTTCATATCGTGGCTTCAACATCTCTCCTTCAACTATCACACCTACAAACTTCTCCTGAAAGTGCAGTATGAACATATAAGTCACACAATCAATGGGGTCAGGATAGACGACGGATACAAGGAAGTAGGAGTTCTTACAGCCATGGTATTCGGCTACAGACTCATGGCATACATATCTTTAAGAAGAATGAAACTCCAGCCAGGTGCTTAGGTGTTCCAGAAGCCATACGGGCAAGACGGTTATGGTTCCACA
Source organism: Aragoa cleefii (assembly GCA_036897905.1). Classification (NCBI taxonomy): domain Eukaryota; kingdom Viridiplantae; phylum Streptophyta; class Magnoliopsida; order Lamiales; family Plantaginaceae; genus Aragoa; species Aragoa cleefii. The sequence goes on along the minus strand of JAYMSH010000533.1, from coordinate 7,063 downwards.
AGAACCTGCTTCTGCTCCAATTTCAAGCCGCCACTACCCAAGTCTATTGAGTTCAATAGATACCGAAACCTTTTGCCCTCTAACAGAGGTTATAAACCTATAATTTCCCGAAGATGACTGGAGTTCATTTACAGTATTTTTGCATGATATACCGAAAATCGTGTTTGCAGAAAGTTCTGAAAATTCAGACCAGTTCCCTTGTATGATAGGTGTGTATCACAGCAATTAACATAATATATTCACTTTGAAAGTAACTGAATTACACTGAGGCAGCATACAAATCTAGAAGCTGCATTGAGAATTTGAGATGTTCACACAAAATTCAGTGGAAAAATGGATGAGTACCTCGATTGGATTTCTTCACTATTCTATCAACATGGTAGAAAAAAGAACTAACATCATTTGTTGGCATCTAATTACTCATTGCGGCGATGTAGCCCAACATAATTTACAACAGAGGTTTGTCTTGATTTCTTGATTAACATAAGGGAAAAAGAGCTAGCACTGCCTGATCTGTTGTATATGGCCCTTGTCATGCTAGTGTCCTTAACCAACCAAGAACCTGAAGGAGAGCGGTATCAAGAACTGGGTTTTTCTTCTCAAATCCTGAAAGAAGTGCCAAAGAAGTCATGTCAAGTAAAACATGGCGAGAAACTAAATTGTTCACCCAATTCATAAATAACTGATTACATGTTAATCCGACCACTTATTTTTATTTAAATCAGGTTTGTAAGTGCATATTAAAACAACAGGACAACATCTTACAATGTACAAGCTTCTGTATTCACACATTCCCCAATTTCAGCTCTTTTTTCATTTTTATTTTCGGGGTATCAATTTTCTTTCAGAGGGATCGACTATAGTGATTGTTTTACAGAGGATCTAGTTTTCTTTTCATTTTCAAGCTAGCAACATTCTAAAACACATTTCAGCTTAAAACACAAAATGTTGTAATACTAATTATTCCAAAGACATATAATTATACTTTCCTTTGTTCAAGTATAATGCAACATTTAACTAAAAGACCCTGTTTATTACAACGTGTATTCATATTCAAGGGGCAACATTTTTCCGAAAAAATAGCAGCTTAGTAAATTTCATCAATCATTAGTTAATAAAATATTATTTAACATGACCTCATCAAACAGTATAAAAACTAATTTTCTTCGCAATTAACATAATGTTTTGATTCCTCCAAGAGAAAAGGATTTTATGTTTTACCTAAATCAGCTGCCACACGATGTGCGCACATAACTCCTGAAAATGCTACAGCTATGACACCTTGTCCCGGAAAGCAACTATCGCCCACGCAATACAAACCGTTTATAGCCTGCAAAACTCCATATCAGTAAAATATAGATTGCTTTCACTAAAATTCAAATGGAGAATCACATTCGCTAATTGAATTGCAGCAACACCACCTAAAGCTCTTAATAACTTACAGTCGTATTGAACGGCATTGCTAATAAGCCCTTTGGGGTTTTACGAGGCATCCATACGTTCCACTGTCACGGGCCAGGTACCACCTATGTGTCTTTGGCGTTCCCACCTGTCATATACATGAACAAGTTCTGAATCCAACTGTCTTTGCAACCTGAGTATACCAAAAGTTGGTAAACTTATACGTAAGATGATGTGGATAAACTTTGCTTCTCATTTTTTCCAAGAATTCACAAGTTCTTACTAATGTAAAACCAAAAATGTGAAATAAGTACGGAATGTGAAACAAACAAGTATTCAGAAGTTTTACTGTAAAATTTAAGATTTTATATCAAGATTTGGGGAAATTGACATGCCTCCTTAAAAACAATAGATGACTTCAGTCCCGGGAATAACTTCTTCTCGAGCCTGCTAATTACCTTTGCTGCCACAAGTTCCTTCTTTGCCTCATACTCTTTGTGATCAAGGCCCTAGAAGAAAAAAGCCAGTCCAAGTGACAATGATTGAGAACTAGATGATATAACTGCCAGTAATCTGACATAAGGCCTTCACTAGAACAGTATCAACCATACCTCCCAGTCCTCAATGGACGAAGTCGTGAAGAATGTGAAGAATGTGGTTTCCTTCAGGAGCCAACGACGCGTCAAGAACAGTCGGAATGCTCAAGAATATACTTCCATAAGGGTTCTCTAGATTTCTCCAATCATCCTACAGACAGTCTCAACCGCATAAGTAGAAAATAAACAAAAGCATCAGAACCTTATCTAGTGGCAAAATGAGACGGTGGAAATCCATAGACCCTCCGAAAGCTTCATGTACCTCTAGGACAAAATGGTGGCAATCCGTATCTGGTGGCAAAACATCAGCTTTAACACCCAGATGAATAGAAAGAAAAGAGGGCGCTTTAACATATGCCTTCTGGAATCTTTTTTCTTCTTCGGGAAGTTCTTCCTTTTTTAAGAGCTTGCTTATCAGAACATGTTTAACACGTCAACATCTGCTGACAGAACCACAAAGTCTAGGACAAGGAGTTTGAAAAGATTAAATTATATGTACAACTAACCAAAGGTATCCCATCTAGTAGCATTTGAAATTATAGTTTTGGCATATAATTGCCTTCCGTCTGAGAGCTTCACCCCCCCCACCTGCAGAAGAAGTGAAAATGAGATATATGTATATTCACACTTGATGGACCTAGAAAACAAAGTCATACATCCCAAAGGGCCTCAGATTGTGGTTAGACTAATGACTTTCCCGTTTTCTGTGATAATGCTGGTTGCATTAGCTTTGTAGAGTATCTCACTCCCTTGATTAACTAAACCTTTTGCTAACGACTTTGCAATTTCTCCAACTCCTCCAACAGGATAGTTGATTCCACCAAAATGCCGGTCACATAAAACCTACAGGAAATGGAAAATAAGTAACAGCACCGTCATAAAAAAAAAGAAATAAAATTAAAAAATTAAAAGGCTAGAAATTACCATGCTTGCATTGATCATAGGCGTCTGCATTGCGTTAATGCTGCTCACTATGAAACACTGAAAAAATCCACACAAAAGACTAAGGAGATAGAAAATGGGGACAAAAACGAAAAAAAATCTGATGATTTATAACCTTATAGCTACATTTTGGTCAAGGTAGTCGAAAGGACAACTCAGCATCGATAAAGGACAACAGCTCCGGATCTTTAATATATTTCCGAGCTATGTCACCCGCATTCTGGGGCAGATAGTAGGCTGAGATTGAAAGAAAATCCACTGATCAATTTATAGGGTAGTACATATATTTCTCAACCCGTATATGATAAATTTCTCGACAACATTGCTTTGGAAGCAAGAAATGATGATGAAGTATTAAAAGAAAGAGAGGGAAATAAATCAATTACCCAGGGTCAAGCACTCAACAGGCTTCTTAAAAAACTGTCCAAAGAGGTAAATTGGCTCCTCCAGGGATTTCAAATCCAATGAGTTCAAGGCATTGAAGATCTAACAACATATGTATAAGCCATCAATGTCAGTTTAATTCAAGCTACGCGGATAACCAAATGTCAGCAGCAATCACCTTAATCAAAACAAACCTTCCAGCATATGCCGTAAAATTTCAGGATCCCTTCCTTTTCATGAGGAAACTTACTGACGAGTTCTGAAACGAAATCACTGTATCTTCTATGCACTTGAACAGATAGGCCATTAGGTAAATGAAAATAAACAGTGGTTGGATCAGGTATCACTTGCATCTTGCACCCCCCAGCAGCTAATGCTTGCGTAATCAAATTCAAATTTCCCAGTAAATTTCATCCACACACAAGCATAAAGAAAAAGACTTGCATTCAAGGAACAATAACCACATCAAGAAAACAGAAGATATGAATACAAACAACATAACCAAGTTCATCATAATGAACATAAGCTAGGATAGACAGTTGAACTACCACCCCATTGATCGACCAATGTAAAAGAATGTGGTTGTCAATATTTGAATATCAAGTCTCCAAAAACCAAACTCCAGAAATTATTGTATTCTAAAGTTGAAACCATATGGAATACTTGCATGATAAAGATTTCTGAAAACATTCATTACTGGGCGGAATATTTTCTTCTTCCTGCTTTGTCCTTTTGGGGCATAGGCGAAATAGCTTAGCTCCACAGAGAGAAAAAGCCACATCATCTGGTTATCTCTCTCCCTACTCCATCCTATCGAGAAGTCACATCTAACTACTCTATGGGTACTTAGGAAACCTCTTTCACATGTTTTCCACTAAGAATTCAGATACTAACCTGCTCAGCACAAGACCCTTCACAATTTTCTACTTAATGAAGTTGCATACATTTAGACAGATCAATTTCTATTTCTACAAACCACATTAGCCAAAGCCAACCCTACTTATCATTCACCCAGTACAAAACTCAAAGGAACTAACACTACGAAAACCAAATGAAAACAAGTCAACTTATCACTAAAGCCAAACATGACAGAGGAACCAACATCAAATTTGTAACCATCCCTCTCGTAAAATCCCGAACTTCCGCCCGGAATGACATACTTCTCCAGAACCAAAACCTTAGCACCTTTCACCGCAAGCTGTGTACCAGCCACCAATCCTCCAACCCCAGAACCTATAACAATGGCATCACACAAGTCACGCTTAGAGCTACTTTCACTCTGCACTACCTTTTCTGCATCAACCACTGCTTCCAATCTCACAAGATTACTTCTTTTTCTGTGTGTAGCAATCCCAGTAAGCCCGAATTGGAAATCCCTTGCTGTTTATCCCTGCTGCCTAGGGATTGAAAAGGGTTTCTGGGATTTGGGTTGGTAGGGAAGGGTTTAGTTTTCCAGTTACTGATGACTGATTGAGAAGAGGAAGTTCCAAGATTCCAGGTGCTGTTCATCTTTGTGAGGATTCTTGAAGTTGACGATCAAGAAGTGATTCTTGGAAGACCCTTGTTCCAGTTTCTTGAATATATCGATTGACTGCTGGAATTTGCAACTTCAAAGTTAGGAGGGGAGGAAGAAAGAAGGGAGATTCTGGTGGCCTTTTTTTGGAGGACTCATTTATTTAATGAGGGAGGGGTATTTGGGTAGACATTCAACGGGAGATGAGTTGGATGTTTAGTGGCTCTGTTACTATTTGGAGGGAGGAATTGAAAATGGGAGTGAAGTGATAACTGCAGCAGCAGCATCTTTCTGGACGGTGAGTTGATGATTTCTTACCCTATAATCAGACAAATTCATCCTTCCATGCGCTGATTTTATATGCGTAATTGTTATGGTCCAAGCTGGACCATGTAATTAATTAGTAGTAAATTATCTTACATTATCAAAGTTAGTTAGTTACATTATCTCACGTAATTAGTCAGTTAATTACCTTACATTATCAAGTTAGTTACTCATTATCTCACGTAATTAGTCAGTTAATTACCTTGCATTATCACATGTAGGTAGTGGATAGTTTTGAAAGTTTCATCACGACTCATGTGTATATATAGTGCCCGTTCGGTTTGCATGATTAGCAGGGATTAGGGAGGGATAAGGAGGATGCGGTTGTTCCGTTCCATGGATGACAATCCCTTGGGCCTGGATTCAAGCCCGGTTTTATCCGGTGTTTATCTCATTATCCCCTGATACCCCATACGCCTCCCACCCCCGATTAGTTTTCCCATGATTACATCTGTTTTTTTGGCCCATTTAACCCCTCCCTCAACCATGGTAATTAGTTGTAACCAAAAAATTGAATCATACAGTGTAAACATTTTCAGTGAAAGTAGTACACAAGTGAAGGAGGGGCACGGGTAGACAGCATATTGGTTGAGCCATCGCCGCGTAGTTGTTCCTGCTCCCGTAAGTTTGCTTCGTTTCTTTGTCTTTTGCCATTTGATGTGTTTTGCCGGTGTGGGTTCTATCGGACCATTTTTATTATTTGGTGGTCCAATAGATGGGTTCAAGACGTTTTTGTTTGGACCGTGCTTTACCGAATTTAGTTTCGATATTGCGCTACAATTTTGTTTTTCAGCCCATGCCGCGTACGGGCTGGCAGATGGCCAGCTTTGCCCCTGTGGATTTAATACTTAAAAAATAGCAGCGCACCCCCTTCCTCACCTACGTACCATCCTTGGCGACGTCTTCAGTTCACTACACGAATGTTCCTCATTTTCAGTCAGAGCATGTTCCTCATGCTCATTACATGAATTATCCTGAAAGGCCAATCGAAGTTGGGATGATGCTTGACTACGAGATTGCAGCATTGTATGAGATGCAATGGAGTAATCTACATTCTTGTCGCTGACATGGTTGGACATATAGTAAGAATAACATTGCTAATGGATCGAACACTTCAGTTTAAAAGCAAGTACTGGAGTTATAGATGCAAGGGTGGAACAGAATGTTACAAGACCAATGAAAAAGTAGAGTTCGAGGCATAACTCAAATACATACTACGATATTGTTGACAATTATACATACTGCACAGTACCAGTCGTAAACAGTAATAGCATGAACAAGTAGTACTACAGACGTTTAGCTGAAAGCAACAAATGTCAGTAGTATTAGAAGGACTCCTACAAGATTGGTGAGCACCATACAAGATGGCTGTACATAAGGAAGCGTACTACCTTTGAACTGTCTGTGCCGGATGGACACACAGTTGCATATCAAAGCAGTAGATGCCGGAAATCCGGGAATTCAGCAGATGTGGTAGGCGATAGGGTGTAATAGAACTGCAATGCACATCTAATAATAATATAACAAAAGGGCCAAAAATGAGGGTTGTTTTGGTAAACTCAATGGAATATGGGATTTCAGACAAACAAACCGAACAAGAACATCAAACACTCAGATGAGGCCTAGCATGTCTTGTCAAACCAACCGAACAAGTGAGTAGTAAACCACATGCTAATTTAAACTAAAATTAAGAGGGGTAGGGATAAATAGTGCCCTAAACCGAACGGGTAGATATTTGATGGTTTTAATAATGTAGATAAGAAAAATATTGAAAAGAAAAGAATTGTCGTATTCGAGTTTCTTAGGATATCTGTTCAATCTCGAATCGGAACACATTTGGAGTTTGGTTTATTTCTCGAATAAGGAATACATTACAATGCTTGCGATTCATAACAATAGTGCT
>JAYMSH010000532.1:0-10745 GCA_036897905.1 Aragoa cleefii | reverse complement strand
ATATATTGTTAAAAGCTATGTTCTTATTCTAAACTTTGAAAAATTATTTATAGGTCGTTGGAAAATTGAGCAAGAGGCAACGTGAAGTTATGGAGCATGCCATGAAGGTAACTAGAGAAAACCTCACAAGAACTGATGCTATGAAGGATTCATGGAATATTGTGGTGAATGAAATTGAAGAAGTTTTGAAGGAAGACATTGTTAAACCAAAGGTTGTGGAGGAAAGCATGTTTAACCGAATACAAGGGAATATGTAAACGGATTTGTGGATTGGTATGATAGTGATGAGGAGGAACATGAACCGGTGGATGACGCTAAGAAGTCGAAGGTTAGGAGAATTAAACATGTTGCATCAATTTGTGAAGGACTGACTATTAGTAGATTGGCAAGAGACAAGAGGATGGATTTAAGGAGTGTTGTGGATGAACGAAAAATAAAGGAACCGGTGATTCAATTTCCAAACAAAGGAAAGGCAAATTTGATAGTGGAATTGTGTATGATGTATTGAAGGGTTGGGGATTTATTTTCCCTACAACAAAAGTAGCCTCCTTACCTATTAAGATAAGAACTAAGGAAGAGGAAGAGTCTCGATCTAGAATGAAGAGTGGGTATGCTACTAGAATGGATCACACAAAATCCAATTTTTGGGCATTTAGTTATCTCGAGTCTAAAGTGATTTACAAGCCCGTTAGAAAGATGATGGAGGAGGAGTTAGATGAAAGAACCGATTTCCACTGGAATTGAAGGAACAACACATTCACCTTAATGTGAATTATGAGGAGTTAGAAAAGAAGGAAATAACGATGAAAATAAGAAGAAAATTAAGGAGATGGTTAAAGTGGTAGCAAACTTAAAGGAAATTAGGAAGGTTTTGAGGGGAGAGTCAAGTGAGAGCTCCAAAGCATCGTTTGATGTGATATGTGATTCTAGGGATAAAAGGAGAATTGATCAAGAGAAAGAAATAGATCCAGGCTATTAAAGAAGGAAGGTATGAGGAGTTAGAGGATGAAACTGAAGGAGATGATGCGGAAGATGAAGACTATGAGAGATGTGAGAGTGAAGGTGAGAACCCTCTTGATAATTATGGAAATTCCCAGGATTCGAATTATGAAGGGGACTCATTGAAGAGAAGTGACAATTGAGAAGATTACCACATCCATGCAACATGAATTGAGGAGATTACTGCATCCATACTACTATTTTTACTCCGTTGAGATTAGCTCATATTTTGTTTAGGTGAGGGTAGTATCCGTAAGCTTGATCTTGTGGTGCATTTTGATTTTATTTTCTGTTCGTGTCGAGTCTTAATTTTATGTCATTTATTTTTATGTCGAAAAGAGTCATGTACAAAAAAAATGGGAAAATAAAAGTTCAACAAAAGTTATATGTGTGTCTCGGCTAAATTATTTGTTTTGTGGAAGTGTGGCATTGCTCGATTTTCTCATGGCTTTAAGTGAGTAAAGATCACGCTTTTACATATTTGTTAGTCATTTATTAAGTGTGTTATACCGATGAAATAAATCAAAAGCCTTTTGAAGAGATTTGAGTTTAAAGACTGCAGTAAGTCTATTCATTTCAATTAGAGAGATTCTTACCAAGGATTTTAGTTCTTTTGAGACTTGCATTAGTTTACAAGTACTTAGTTGCGTGAATATGATAAAGACATTTGTTTGATTAACCATTGGCCTTAGATTAGTGACCAAAACATTTACTTACTGAAATTATCTCCAAAACATATATCATGATTGTAACCATTTGAACTGTTTAGCCATTTCTTTGATTAACTCCATATATTTATCATGTATCATAAGAGAGTACATCATGAAGAATGGAGATCTTTAAATAAACCATTTTCTAAAAGAATAGGTTTGAGAAAGGAAATAAGAAGTATGAAGGATTGAATGAGATCTTACTGAAACTACCCCCGAAAAAAATATATATATAAAAGAAAAAAGGAAAAGAAAAGAAAAGGAGGGGGAAATGTGTGTGTACATATACTAGTTGAGGCCTTGACGTCCTACGCGCGATCAATGTCCGTTGCGGCTCTCAGAAATGTACTATGTAATGCGTGCAAATGGTACGGAATTGCGAGGTTGGACACTTTTATGTGGAGTGGAGTTCTCCCACGGTTAGATATTGGTCCCACTCGTGCTATGGTGTGGTCGTGTAGCATGTTAAAATTGTGGTCCAATTTGCATCGTGTTGTAAGTACCATGTTTAGTAGAATGGCATTTCAATTGCTGCGATAGTGTTTGCTGAAATTGTTGGATAGATGCTCTGATTGCTTTACACAACAAATCAGAAGAATGTAAGAACTTGTAGGGTTAGTCTAAGTACGACAACATCCCCGAAAAATAAATGGTTGGTACTTCTGGCTCCCATTATCACCACGAACAGGTAGCCCACAACATATGAGATGGTTTGGATGTAGACCTAGATTCGTAGGGAGTGTACCCGCTAAAAGTCAAAATTGAGAATAGGAAGAAAGATTATATTTTCGAATCCTCCAAAATGATAGGTTTGAAACTCCGTAAGGCCCCTATTTGCTTAAATATCAGGACTATGACTCCAGCTCAATAAAGGGCTAGGAGTATCTTTAAACAAAAAACCAACAACAATTACAACACTTCAAGAAACTCGTGCACTTTTACAATAATGTTAAAACTATGATAGAAATAGAGATTTTAGCTGAACATAAATTTCATTTACACTTGCAAACTACATGAAGTTCCAAAAATGGCATGTAATAAGTGAGAAGGTCGAACAAGCTATAACCTTCCAAGACGTGATGAAGAATTCACCATGTGCCAGTTGTAAAATAACAAACACCTTGAGCTTACTTTAACAGGAGATTAAAGAATTATTATGGGTTGGCCCCTTGTTTAGCTAAAATTATCATACTTGAAGTTATTACGGCTTACGTGTATCCATCTGAAGTTTGATTCTGCCGATAATGACCGGCACTTCTCCGATCACGTCCGCCGTCAACCACCACCACCACCATTGGCTACTTCTCCGCCACTTCCAGCCATGAATAAACCCAACGAAATAATTATTACGGAATAAAAAATAACATGGTGAGTAAGAAGAAGCCTAATATACAGATTCCACTAAGAAAAAGACTGATATTGCTATGATTAAACCTCAATTACTTGAAGATTCATCCATTTGAGAAGCTTACCTTCAATGGAGAATTAGAATGAAGTTTCAGAGAAACGTAGTTTCAATGGAGAATGAAGTTTCATGGATTGAGAAGCTCACTCCAACGGAGGATTGAAATTTATGATTTGATAAGTTTATTCAATCGAGAATTGAGATTTTATATAAATCAGAAGCTTACCTCAATGGAGAATAAGGATTTTCGAGTCGCGCCAAAATTCCCTTTTCTGTGTCAATGGTTGAGAGAAAATTTGAAAGTTAGGGCTTTGGTTCTGAACGTGTAAATTGCAGAAGAGCATTGGTTAGGCTTTCCAATATCAACCAAGATAAAGCTTACATAACCCAGCATCAGTGATGACCTTTCCAAGACGACTCAGGTCAGATTCTATAGCTCAAGGATAGTTTTGTTACTAAGCGACTGAAGCCCTGGAGCGCGAAATTTGATGACTAATTTCAAATGATAGACCAAGCAGAAAAAATTAAAAATTAGAATGCAACATTACTCTAGTCAAATGTATAAGCATATAAAGAAATATCAGTGTGCTTACTTTGGATAGGACTTTCCCTAAATGCTCAGAACCCATCCTACCGGCGAGATGTTTATACTCTGGTTTGAGTAAATTATTCCTGCTCTCTACGCCTAGCTGCAATCATATCGACATTTTTATTGATGTTTTGTGGAGAAATATGAAACACGGGAACGTGATACAGGTCTGAGTATCGGATCGGGGACGTCCCGGATATGCAATACTCGTAAATACGTCACCAGGACGTATCCATCCAATCTTGTTGGTTTACCTTTTCTCTTTTCCCCTAAAATTAGGGATTCGGGTCAGATATATCCAGATCTAAAACTGAAAACATATCTTTATAAACTTACCTGATGGATTACTACTTTTCTTCTTCATCTTTGCCGACTTTTCACGCCGTTGGCGGCGCCAGACATATCTTCAGCAACGTTTTACTTTGTTTTCCTTCTTCAGTTTTGTGTTTGCTGTGTTGATTGGTGTCAGTTGAGTCTTATCTAATTATTCTTTACTCTTAATTTATTGAGATTCAATTGTATTGAACCTGGGCTATTTACTTACAGCCCACTTTTCAAGACCTGTTTCTTTTTTTAGTATTAACAGCCCACTATCAATTGTCAAATTGCTATACAGTTCCTCATTTCTTCTGTATTATTTTCAAGTTGAAATGAACTTCTATTGAAGGTATATTAAATATATTAAAAAGAATATAAAATATTAAACGTATCCTGACGTCCCCATAACCTATGTTTTGAGATTTTGACGTATTCACGTCCCAGTTTCGTATCCGTATCCGTCCCCGTACCCTTATCGGTGCTTCATGGGTTGAGAACGATTAACAACACCTATCCAGGGGAATTGTAGCTTATATGCTTTGCCTTACAGGATCTACAATCCAAAATATTAAGATCAATATATACCATCTTTTGGTTCTCTGTTCTCATAGAAGGACAAGAAGTTCCCTGATCTATTCCCTTTTCTTCAGTAACTTACTTCACACAAATTTATCTAGAATATACGATTACAAACGTAAATCACAGAGCAAGAATTCATATTTTCAGAAGAGTACATTGACTTACTAGTTCCACTTTCTTATTGAGGTGTAGGCAAATGGGGAAGGCAATGGATTTGGTGCTGCAATTCTGGATATAGAGGTGGTATTAGCATATGACAGGGACTTCCAAAACTTCTTTACATCTGAAACATGAAACAAACGGATTCAGTAACAGTTGAACAATCATGTAAGAACTTAGTTTGTTGTAACCGAACTAAACTAGTGCATAAATATAAAAGGGATGTAATAATGTATATCTAATCAGGATGAAACCAGTCTAAGTTAAGAATAAATTGATATATCTAGACAAACCTATACAAAATCTTAATGTATGAAATGTTCAGTTAAACCTCTCCTAATGAGCTGCTTTTGGGTAAATGCCCACAATACTACAACTTTGATGCAATTACTAATAAAGTTCATAGTCCAGAACTCCACAAATGGTGTTGGAGACGGCATAAGTGTGTTATTAAAAATAAAAAAGCAAAGTATTAAACATTTGGATCGACATAGATATGTTGAATATCAAGATTTTGAAAAGGAAGTAAAAGCTAACCGTGTGGTTCTTCATTCTCTGGAAATAGCTCAGCTAGTCAAGACTGCAGTAATAATGGCGCTAAGCCCTGGTTGCAGCGTCAGTAGCATCGTCAACAGCAATACCAATGTCAGCTTTCATGAGAGCCGCAGCGTCGTTCACACCATCAGTTATTCCAAGGATGTGCTTCCTCTCTTGCAACTTCATGATTTCATATTTGTGCTCTGTAGTCATATATAGTAAATATCAATGAGATTTCAATTTGTGAAATGACGGTATATAGAGAAAGCCAAAATCGAATAGGCATGTCACCTGGAAACACCCCCAACAAAACCATCGGCCTTCTCGATCAATTAATCAACAGGAAGCCCAGCAATGGACTCGTCCTTGTGGTTACCGAGTAAAGAAGCGCATGGGTACATATTTACTCCCATCCCAAGCCCACGCCCAGTTTCCTTAGCAAAGGCAAGTTGATCACTTAGCATTGCAGAAGAAGAAAAAATTATGGATATTTTTAGTAAATAAGTGTATTCAGGTGAGCCGACTCACATACCAGTAATCATTCTAATACTCCAAGATTGAGGGCACGACAGATGGTCTTGGCACTATCATGTCTAGGAGGACTTGAAAGTGACAAAAGTATGATAAACTGCCATGGACTGCCCAGGATGTCCTTTGATTTATCAGGCACTTCCTGTCTAGCAACAGCCAACGACTGGAGGCCACGATCAGCAAATTTATCAATGAGAGGATGGAACTTTCTCTTTTAGTCTTCCTTGCACTTGCAAAGAGTCAAATCTGATGAGGAAACACGAAAACATAATATAAGTCATTATATCGAGTGTTTTTCTTTTCTTTCCTTTTGTTTGTGTGTGCGTGTGTAACAAGTAGAAGGGATATTAAGATCACCTCCTCGCGAGCTCCCTTGCTAGCCTGGTGCAGTTCCTGTTGTTGTCAATGTAAGTTATTGCCGTCCTATGATCCATAGGGTTGAAGGGGAAAAAATGCACTTCCTTGATACCGACTCTTGCCTAAGAAGCCAAACAAAATATGCCACAAACGAATTATTTTTTCATTTACTTGAACAGTCTCCATACAGAGTAAAAAAATGACAGGATTCACGAACAAGGAGAATCGTAAAAAACCTCTTTAGGATGGGCAAGTGTACCAACAATAGCACCATCAATGGCATCTTGATTTTCATTTCTTAAAGCCCTTGCAGCCAATTGACAAAAATTGTGAAATAAAATCCATTGAAGGAAACAAAATTATAATAACATGCTATTCGTTTGAATAAATATATAGATAAGCTCTCCAAATGCATAAGTGAACAATTATCAGTGCCAAAGAATACATTGATTGCAGAAAGAGGAACATTTTGTGCTAACATCATGAGAAGCATTTTCACACTGCTTCAAAGAGAAAAACCGAGGCCGAAATTTAGAACAACCTATGTTGCCCGAGTATTTCCTCAATCAACATCCGTCCCCGCCACTCTGAAACAGAGGATTACCATATTCAACTCCCATATTGTAATTCGTATAGCGATACTTGAAGTAACATAGTCGCGTGGTACCATAAATGTGCAACGACCAAAATTTCTGATTGGATAGGATATGGGTGAAACCATTCTTCCATGAGCAAATAACACAATTTAATAATATTCAATTATCCCGACAAGTAGACTTTGATCAACAGACAGGGAAATAATCAGGGATCAGCTTTCATGTTGCATGGTGGTACAGAAGCTGTGCACCCAATAAAAAAAGAGCAGCAGTAGAGTTGAATCCCATGTGAATGATATTGTGAAGTTCGTCCTCCCAGGCACCGGGTACCTATTATTATTCAGATAAGCATAAAGAAAACTTTTACTCGTCCATCAAGCAAGAAGATCATAATCAATAAAAGGAGTTTTAGCAAGATTTATTGAAGATTGGCCCATGTACGTAGCTACTATTTATATGCCTTAAAAATGCCGTTTAGTAAAACTACGATACCTTATATTCTGAAAGCCCACTAAAATGTTGTATTATGAATACATCACCCAATGAACCATAGTAAACCCCACTCAAATCTACACAATGACCATTAATCCCAATCTAACTTATGCTACCTAACACTAAGATATATATCTGTCTCACATAATCACACTTATCATAAAACACACAGCCTGAAAAGTAGTTGAAACTTACTTGTGACATATGTTCTTTGAATCGACCAGATAAGGCGCTTGGTTAGTATTCCAGAATAATTGCCCAAGCTGGGAAGACTTGCCTGAATTATTCCAGCCTGAGATAGATGCGGTGGTGGAAAAGGAATAGTCATGTTGGGGTGAAAACCAAGTGAAGACGGAAGACCAGCTCTAGGCTGTAGGAAACAATATATACTTCAATCAGAAAAACATGAAACTTAAGGATAATCAATATTCAATAGACGCTTGGGTTTGCACAGGCGAGGTATATTCTCCTTACATCTTTCGCTAGAAACCCTTCGATATTGAAGTACAGACGTGGATTCACTGTTGCAAGCTTCATTGATAAGAACTGCAATTCCATATAAATGCCCTCAATGAATGGCATATTTATTAGTTTAAAAGCAAACACTTGAACATCAACAGGGATGTACAACAAAATAAAAAAGCAACATTATGCATAATTTTTTAGGATGAAATCCTCAAAAGTAAGCAACCAAGAGAGAAAAAAAAGTAAAAAATGTTGTGGAAGAACCATTGAATGAAAAATGTCAGTTTCATATTGATAGACACAAAAAAACTCTAATGTCAACAACGTAACGCTACGAATCAAGATTCTCATAAAACTTGCCACAGTAACATACAAGTCGAAATAGCACACGAGACATACCTCAACTTGTCATTGTAAAGATTGCACATAAATGATTATTTCATCCAGCATGACAGCCTTTCTAGTGACCTGCTGAGAAACAGGACATGACGATCAACTTTATACAATCAATCCTACTAAAAACGAGCCTTAAGTACCGTGTTATACCTAGTTGCAACCGGGTACAAGATCTTGAAAAAAATTCATTCTTTCACTGATTCCCTGATTCACTGCACCCAAGGATAACAAACTAACAGTTCATCATGCAATTTCATGTGATAAGTTGTGATTCAAACTTAAAAACAGCATGAAACTTATAAGAATCCCACCTTCGAAATAGAGAATACTCGATAGTAACAGGAAGAGTATATCAATTATGGTCATTCAATCATCTCCTCACTCAACAACTATATAGATGAGCACATGGTATGGCACATAGCTGAGGATACTTCTATTGATCATCATTTCCCATGGTCACTAAAACCTTATATAACGTTATCATAATTTCTTGTTGATTGGATCTATTACCTTTTACTATTTTTTTCAGTGCACAACATCCCAGTATTCTGGGAAGTTTGGAATCAAGAATCAGCTTCCATTCTAACGTTCGCTAGCTTAAAACTATAGTTTCTCATTAATGTAATCTCTAGGGCGTTTGTTCCTCCCGGAATCACTATCAGTAGATGCATTATTTCTACGCAGCTTAACTCTTGAACGCCATTTATTGTCCAATGTTCATCATCATGAACTCCTACCTGCATCCGCAAGGGGTGTCCAGAGTACACTACCGTTAGTACCATAGTAACTGCGATATCCAGAGTGCGCATGTGTGGACTAATCAGCCAGCAATACATAATACAAAGTAAGTAGTACTGCTACCTTTAGATTCAAGTCACTAATATGCATTAAAACCAAGGAATTCTCTACATTAATCTATTCACCATGAAACTCAGTCTCCAATATTTGAAGAGTCCAGTAAACACTGGCATGCATCCTATAATTATCTTGGAGGGAATGAAATGTACAATGGAGTATGAATGAGGTATGGAAAATAGGAAAAAATAATGATAAAACGCCACACAAAAAGAAACAATACATGAAAACTATAAGAGAAATAGTTCGGAGATAGCTCTAACATGCACCAGAGAACCAGCATATGCATTACGGGGAGTTTTTTTACCTTTAACTTTGTTAGTACATGGGGATGGGATTTTCTAATTGATTAACCGGACCGGGGGAATTTGCCAATTAATCTACCACATACGAGAATTTGTTAATTGTGAAACACATGATGCTATTGCAATTTATATATGCGTTATAATGCAGACCCGAGACCTCAACATGTTAAAATATCATAAACATGTTAAACTAAACTCACCTCTTGAATCCATTTGAAACCGGAGTAACAACCCGGGAGTCATTGAATATGACAGCTCCGAGGTCTTTGGGAAACACATGTGAGGACAGACTCAACTTCATTCTCAACATAAGCCACATAAATTGATATAATTTGAATCAACTGTCCACGAGACAACAGCAAAAAATTATTCTATCAAACATCCTATTTTAATATTACTCCCACACTCAACAGATCAAAGCAAGGGCGGATCCAAAAATAATTTTTAAGGTGGACTAGCTTTTGTTCTACATATAATCATCAAAAATTTATTTGAAAACTTTTAACATCTGTACTTACAAAAGAAATATGCATATTAAGTATGAAATGGACGTGAACATATGCGTGGGAAAAATCTATGATGAATGTACTTACAAAAAAAATATGCAAGTAAGTATGAAATGGACATAAACATATGCATGGGAAAATCTAAAATGAATGTATACTATGTAGTGCAAGAACCACAAAATATGAAGATATATAAAACATGAAGGTAAAAATTATAAAACAAAAGAAAGGGCCAGATGAGAGTCGAACCTGCACCAAAATGAATAATAGCAAGAAGCTTAACCACTAGAACATTAGGTATTTTATAATATAGAGGCATAATTAATAGTCTTAATGGATCCGTCATTGAGTGGAGCACACATTCTTTGCTTTCTATCAAACACATAGTTCGTTTTTTCACCCCCTCGACATCCAAATCAGGCGATCGTGAACCCGAATTTCTCATGAAAATTGAACAGTCACTCGAGTTGCGACATATCCGACAATCTTCTACCCGACTTTATCGACCCAGCGGTCACTCCAAGTTGCACCTGGTTTCATCAAGATTGCGTAAACCTGAATCGGCATATTATATATTTTTGAAGTTTTTATCTTTCTACTTGCCTCATTCTACCTATTCTTTTCAAATAAATATGTTCTTGGCGCTAATGGGTAATCAGCTCTGGTTTCAACTGAGCCATAGATACTACACACAGTTAGTAAATCTCGTGAGTGTAGGTGCAAGTGAAAATTGATGAAACATACCTCTATGCTTATAATGGAAGTCATCTAGGCATTGTTTGATGGGGAACACTCTTTCGACGACTAGTCACTAAATTGGACTACGTACCACGACCCGTTGTACGAAATGGGTGTTTTTGTGGGTATTTTTTGAGCCAATTAATGTTTTGTGTTAAATTGGACTAGGTGCTTTCCTTGTTGGGCTTGTTCAATACTATGTTTGATA
>JAYMSH010000531.1:0-10755 GCA_036897905.1 Aragoa cleefii | reverse complement strand
ATCCCCATTTCGCATTTGTTTACGTATTCACACCCGTACTTCATAGCTTATAATTAACTAGTGGTGGTAGTGTTTAACAGTACGCAATCACATTTATACAGCTAATAAAATCACATTTATACAGCTAATAAATCTAAACTCAGCTAAAAGTAGAAAATATGGAGTTGTGTAGCTGGACCAGCTGAAATTAATTACAAAGCAATTTTGTTTTCCACGTCGCCATTCCCAATCAAGTCAACAGAAATATTATCCTCTTCCTGTATCTTATACCACTGTCAGCAAGCTCGTTGCATTTAGAAGCAACTTCAAGTAATTTTCTTCACCCAGAATGGCAAAACCTTGATAGTTATTCTCTATTTACTCCACTGGGTTACAACATTTTTCATAATATAATACTCATATTCTTCAATCGAGTCTTTCTCCACGATCTTGCATCACCGTCATCAAATATAAAACAAAAGAACTGATCAAAGAGGAAGCTAAAACCCTTTGACTTTTGTAAAATGTGCAGTTTCTGATCTTTTTAGCAAAAACCCATCTCATATTCCGGTTATGCGACAATGGCAATGCGAAAAATTCTACCTTTACTGGCGGCAGTGTTGGTGGCGGGTTTGTCGTTGAGCGTCGGCCAGGCTGAGTTATCGGCCCAAGAGGCGCCAACTGGATTTAGAATGCACACGCTGTTTTCTGTGGAGTGTCAGAATTATTTCGACTGGCAGACGGTGGGCCTCATGCAAAGCTACCAGAAAGCGCGACAGCCCGGCCCGATTACACGGCTGCTTAGTTGTACGGAGGAAGAGAAGAAGAGTTACAAAGGCATGGACTTGGCACCGACATTTGAGGTGCCTTCAATGAGCAGGCATCCCAAGACTGGTGATTGGTGAGTGGGAGAATGTTAAGTTATATTTCGAGTCCATGATTACTGCCCGCACCATGAGGAAGATTTAACAACTATAGATACATAAAGATGCATATACGAGTATGCGAATGCGTAAAGAGTTGCGTATTTGTGCATTAAGTCCCATCTAGAATAGAAATTTGCGCTTTTTCATATGTGAACATATTGATTCAGTTACTTATAGTGTTCAGTAAAGTTATGTTGTTGCTTGCTTGTGCATCTTTTTGAGTTATGATATTCTGTTTTTCAGCTTGTTGATGGATTTTTATTTGATTAGGCTGCTTGTGATTGTGGGAACTGCTAACTCATTTGAAATATCATTTCATCGCGACTTGTGCTGCAGGTATCCAGCAATTAATAAACCGGCTGGCGTTGTGCACTGGCTCAAACATAGCAAAGATGCACAAAATGTTGATTGGGTTGTGATACTAGATGCAGATATGATTATTCGTGGTCCAATCGTACCATGGGAGCTTGAAGCAGAGAAAGGCAGACCAGTTGCTGCATATTACGGGTAAATTCAGCCATCCTAATAATCTTTCATGTCTTGTACCTGCTCATATATTGGTGATCTATGTGCTATGGCTGTGGGATTTGATGGAAATCTCTGATAAGTGTGTCGGTACAAACTCTCAGTAGATGCCACAGGGCGAAATTTATGTTCAAAATGGCTAAAGATTGCACTTTTGTATTTTAGTGGTTATTAATATGCACTTGTGAAATCATGCAGACCCAAAACTGTCAAGAGACGAGTTTCAGTTTCTTTACAATAAAGTATGATTTGGGATTCTTTGCACATTTTGTAATACACTTAAAGAGAGTGGACTTCTGGAGCAGGTACTTGGTGGGATGTGATAACGAGCTAGCAAAAGTTCATACAAAGCATCCTGAACTATGTGACAAGGTTGGTGGGCTGCTAGCCATGCATATAGATGATCTTCGAGCTTTGGCACCTATGTGGCTATCAAAAACTGAAGAAGTACGGGAAGATAGGGCTCATTGGGCAACTAACTATACGGGTGACATTTATGGAACAGGGTGGATCAGTGAAATGTACGGATACTCATTTGGTGCTGCAGAGGTAACCTTTTATTTTTTTGTTTTAACTTAAAAATCTCACGCTTTTGTCAACCACAATTTCTCTTCTGAAGTTTTGGAAATTAGCTGCTTCATCAACCTCTGAGATTACAGTGTGCTATTCTTAACCTTAGTATAAATGATGTAACATGCTTGACCCTGTGGCTTGCTCTTCTCAGGTTGGACTCCGTCACAACATAAACGATAACTTGATGATTTATCCAGGCTATATTCCTAGAGAGGGTATCGAGCCCATTCTTATGCACTACGGGTTGACTTTTAGGGTTGGAAATTGGTCATTCAGTAAATTAGAACATCATGAAGATGACATTGTATACGATTGTGATCGCCTCTTTCCTGAACCCCCATATCCTAAAGAGGTAATAATAGCTATTTTGAGGCTTTATGTGCATTTAAAAGTGGTTATGCATTTACCAAACTAATTATGTTACAACTCTATCATATACTGATAAGTGATATACATATAACGAATCAGTCCCAAGAAGAATAATCACATAGAACATAACATGGCCTAGTTACAGAATGAACCACAAGTTTTGTAAATATTATACTGATTTTACAGGTCAAAATTCCATATTTGAGGGAGGTGTATATGATTGTTTTATAAGAAGGGAGATACATGTAAGTGTTCACAGGGCCTGTAATTTTACAATACTATTTTTTTTTAATCTGTAATTACCTGAAACCTAAGGAATCCTGTATGTAATACTCTTCTGAGAATGTCATTAACCACTTCGTTTACTTTTCTACCAAGGAGTTCTAATGAGAGATTGAGAGGTTATACTTCTCTTGCAGGTCACAACAATGGAAGCTGATCCAAACAAAAGGAGGGGCCTATTTCTAAGTATAGAATGTATAAACACCCTGAATGAAGGTTTATTATTCCAGCATGCAGCACGTGGTTGCCCCAAGCCCAAGAAGTCAAAATACCTGAGCTTCTTAAAGAGCAAAACTTTTGCAGAGCTAACTCAGCCAAAACAATCGACTCCACAAAGCCGTCAAATGATGGAGTTTAATGTACAGAAGCCAGACATTGACGATACGCCAAAGTCGTATCCAAAGATACATACTGTCTTCTCAACAGAATGCTCGACATACTTTGATTGGCAGACTGTCGGGCTTGTCCACAGTTTCCACCTCAGCGGCCAGCCTGGGAACATCACTAGGCTTCTAAGTTGTACAGATGAGGACTTGAAACAATACAAAGGACATGGTCTAGCCCCTACTCATTATGTTCCGTCCATGAGTCGACATCCATTGACAGGAGACTGGTACGTACAGTCAGTTTCTCATACATAATTTTACACGTGGTAGGTAATAAAACTATTGATAAGATACAGACAATAAAATTGAAAAATGTCTGTGTGATGATTGGCAGCGAATTGTTTATTGGTTAAGAAACTGTGATATGTTTTAGAAGAATTACACCTTTTGTTGATGCTAATGTTGGTAGTGGATATCGATAATTATAAACCGTGCAGTTTACACATAATAAGTAATATAAGCTGCGTGTTGTTTGTCCTCTTTCAGGTATCCAGCAATTAATAAACCAGCAGCCATCTTGCATTGGATAAACCATGCAAAAATTGATGTGGAGTACATAGTAATCCTTGAAGTTGACATGATAATGAGAGGACCAATTACACCTTGGGAGTTCAATGCGGCTCGAGGCCACCCTGTTTCCACTCCATATGAGTAATACTTTAACCATCTAATCATCTGAGCAATTAAATGTTTGATCTTGGATCAAACTTTCAATTTTGAGTTGTATTCAAGTCGGTTAAATCTTTTACAAATTTGTGGGGCGATACATTTCAAAACATTCTGTGTTTTGGTGGATTAAATACGATATTAAATAATCTTTGTTTTTGCTACTGTTGTGTCGAAAATGGAACCTGCATATAAATTCTTGATCCATGGTTTTAAATTTAAATGTGTACCATCCTTATCATGGAAAGAAATTTGAATATTACAGATGGTCTATTGAGATTTTTATATGCATGCTGTTCCAGCTACCTCATCGGCTGTGACAATGAGCTCGCAAAGATGCATACCAGACACCCTGAAGCTTGCAACAAGGTTGGAGGTGTGATCATAATGCATATAAGCGACCTTAAGAAATTCGCTTTGCTTTGGCTTCATAAAACTGAGGAAGTCCGAGCTGATATGGCTCATTGGTCCAAAAACTTTACGGGAGATATTTATGAAGCTGGTTGGATTAGTGAGATGTATGGCTACTCATTTGGAGCAGCCGAGGTACGTTGATGCTTAGCTAAATATCTTAACTAATCATATTTTGTGCCATTTGGACTTGGAAACGAAATTGAACGATTAAGGAACTTCCATCTATGATGTTTGCCGCTTATTGTTACGATATGCAGAGCCGTATTTAGTGGAGTGAATTCCAAAAGTGAAACTGTTTTATTCATTCGCAAAAAGCCTCAATGTAAGACCGATAAACAAAAAACATAATGTGTTAAAACTTTAATTAGTAAAAGCCTCCTTTAAGAGCTTAATTTGTGTTAATCAAGGCTGGCACAGCGAGTGAAGAATATATAACGAATGGTACGGAAATAAGAAAAATCCGAAGTTTGTAGAAAAATAGATGAAATAGAGTAATAATGAGTACCTGCATTCGAGAATTAGTCGAGAAGCTAGTTACGCCTCTCATTTTTTACTTTTATATACACCGGTTTTGCTCAACTTAATTTAACACGGGGGACTTTGTTAATTTCTCATATTTCACATGTTTCTGCGACTATTTATTTCGTCATTTTCCCTTGCAGTTGAATTTGAGACATGTCATAAGCAATGAGATCTTGATATACCCCGGTTATGTCCCACCGCCTGATATCAAATACAGAGTATTCCATTATGGCTTAGAATTCAGAGTTGGTGACTGGAGCTTTGACAAAGCTGCCTGGAGAGAGACGGATATTGTTAACAAATGTTGGGCTAAGTTTCCCGACCCTCCTGATCAGTCAACTCTTGACCAGTCCGATGATGATTCGTATCAGCGTGACTTGCTAAGCATAGAGTGTATAAGAACTCTGAATGAAGCTCTACGCCTTCACCATGAGAAAACAAAGTGCCCTGATCCCACTACCTTGTCCACTCCAACTATAAAGAACTCGCCAGATCATGACACCACAAGTGAAATCACAGTTGCAAGGAAATTCGGAGAAAGTGACGACACTGATGCGTCTAGTCACGATGAAGAAGTGAATAATGAATCAACGGCTTCAAGAAAATTCGGGAAAGTTCACAAAACTGATGTTAAACCAGAGGTGAAGAGTGAATCTCAAGAGTTATCACCACCGGAAGTGGCTGACCAAGCATTCACTTACATGAGATTTTGGATCGTTGGCCTTTGGGCAGTCGCGGTCTTTGGCTTTGCAGTAGTGATCTCCATGATGATTTCAAAGCACAAAGGGCGGAAGAAAAGAGGTAAAAGGTTTAAGAACAAGAGAAGAGCCTCTTATTCGGGATATCAGGATACGAATGGACATGATCATCGCATTACTGGAACACCATGAGAACAAAATCAATGCCGGAGCTTGGTATGCAGTATACATCATCATGCATCTAACGGACCAGTGAACAGATGATAGCTACAGAAAATGATCATGCAGCAGCAGCTAGTAGATTACATTTTAGAAGAAAGAAATCTTCTGCAGACTAAAATTACTGAAAAATGAACATGATCTCCCTACATATGTATACAGAAGTAAATCATTTACTCACTCCAGGTTCTTCTTGGATTACACTCCCCCGGTTCATAATAATCTGCCATTGTGTATTTATGCGAATGAAATGTGCAAGTTATTATGAGACGAAGGGAGTAGTATTTTGCAGATCGAGCCGGATTCGAGTTTTTTGGGTTTTAAGTGAGATTATATGATGATGGGATATTGTGTCCTTCCCAAATGCTGTTAGTTTATAGTATATTCACAGCATAATTTTACTTCGGTGAACATTTTATACTTTTCCAAATACTAGTTTTTTTTTTTTTTTTTTCCGACTCTTCAAACTAAAAAAGTACACAAATCTTGATTGTTTGTCAAATTACCAACTAGAATCATGCAAAAAACAGACAATTTAGACTGAAGAAAGGAAAATTCCCACTATAAAAACATTTAGTCAAAGTGCAAAATATACAAGAAGATATAGATAGATATTCTACCCTATTATGTATAATTTTCGTCCTTGTTCAAAATCAAACGAATCATGCTTCTCATTCATATAAAAATGTTGGAATTTTGATTGGCTTTTCTTGTTTCTCATTCATTCACAGCTTCTTCTCTTTAGCTTTTCCTAAGGTCCTCTAATGACTTCTCATCATGCTCATTTGGTAAGATGTGCTTTTATTCATTTATCAATGTTTTTAATATTTATTTTTTTTGTACTTTATATTACATTTTACTTTGTAATTCGTCTCGTTCTTTATTGATGCAGTCTTGTGTTATGGACGTTGAGTACGATTGTGATGCATGTAAGAGACAAGCCATGGAAGTGATAAGTTCTACCGACGGTAAATTCACGTTTCTTTCGGTTTTCCTATGCATATTATAATCGAAGTTTACGAACTTGTTTAACAGCAGTTCAGCCTCGTTGTGAAATAATTGGTTAACAACAACGGAAACATGCATGGGCTTATATTTTGTAAAATTTCTCTTGTTAAGGTGTCTATTCTTTCGATTTCGATGCAACTAGCAATACATGCAGAGTTATGGCTGAAGTTGATCCCAACCACTGCCTTAAAGCGTTAGCAAGGTGCGGAGTTCATTCAAAACTGGTTCGGGCGAATCTCAGCCACCCAAGATTCAGGCCGGCTGGCACGATGTATGATCCTTACGATCCTTATGGCTCCTACACCCATGGTTACGGCCACCATTTCTCTGGGTCCTACAACCATGGTTATCCAAGACTCGGTCAGGGTTTAAATGACCCACATGCTCCGATCCCTATTGGAGACCGAAGCATGTGGCAAGATTATCCGATTACGAACGCTCTGCCGAATTACTCGTACAGCTCGGGCTATTACGAAGATTATCCGATCAGGAAAGCGAGGCCGTACTACCCCTACAACTCAAGCTATTATTATTGATAGGGAAGATGTACATTTACATAGAAGTTTTTTCTTCTTCTTTTAATAATTATCTTACAGTTGACTGTCCGCTTGTGGATCAGCTTGAGAGGGTCCAGTTTTTCATTTTGTTCTCTGTACGAACTATTTTTCTTTTCGTTGGTTAATATATCGCTGAATTTGGTTAATATATAGCTGAATTTATTCAAAAACTTTCTTCTCAGTTACATTTGAGCTAATTATTCCATACTATTCCAATTTCTCATGTATTACAAAGCACAGTATCATCAGCAAAACTATAACCAGGTTACAAGAGTACTTAAGTTCATCGAAAGTACATACGTCAAGCGCGCGCATCTCTGGTCCAACGCTTCAATACGTATCGACTAGGGACGACCTTTATATTCCTATAATCGAGCACTTTCAGCTCATGGCTGCACAAAACTCCTACAGACTCGAACTTCATACAGCTGCAGGCAACCGAATCATCTTCCAAACCGTACAAAACGGCATACTCTTTAACTTCACCGTACGCACGGACTTTATACTTCGCTGAAGACGCAGTTTCAGAACATTGGCTAATCACAATATTCAGAGAAGTTTCGTATTCTTGATGAAATAGATTAAAAATTATCGGTGTGTATACCTCTCTTAATTGTGTAAGCATTATGATATCTCCCATTAATCTCGGCATCTGCTGCCCCATATCATAATTAGCTTCTAGTTCTTTGTAACGCCATTCAGTCAGCGCCCTACCAAAATGCTTCACGCTTTGAAGAACATGTGATTCTGGGTTGAGGTATTTCTTCAAGCCAGGTATAATCTCCGCTGAAAGCAACGCAGTTTCTATATCTGCAGAGAATACATGCTTACTGTACGGTAAAGCCCATTTCTCCCGTTCCTCGAAAATTCCATGTAGAAATTCATTTTCCCATAGACTGTACGAATCCAGCATTGTCTTCCATGAGTTGACAAATCTTTCTTCATCCGGATTGAATATGCAGTCTGATAAAGAACTGGAAAATGAGTCTGAGCTGGAAACTACTTCATTGAGACGTTTAAGAGCGTTCTGGTATATCTGCCACGCGCATAACCGGTGTTGAGCCTCTGGCCATTCAGACGCAATAGCTTCAGAAACCGCAGTATCTTTGCCAGAGAGTACAGTCTTCGGTTTCTTCCCAGACGTTTCTTTCATTAAAGTTCGGAATAGCCACTTGAAAGATTCAGCCGTATCATTGTATGAAAATGCGGCACCAAAGACCAGCAACTGCTTATGATTGTTGATTCCGAAAAATAGTACCAAAGGACGAGAATCTCTGTTCAGACGACATGTCATATCGAAACAAACAACGTCGCCAAAATCACTATAATCCACCAACATCTTCGCATCGGCCCAAAAGAAATTGGTCATTTTCTCTTCAACGTCAAGCTGAACAGCGTAAAAGAAAGACGGATCCTTCGACTTCTTCTCCTGGAAATAGTTATGAATACCGTCTGCTTCTTCCTGTTGTGCGTGCCATGCACGTTTCGAGGTAAGCTTCATTTCACGGTCTATGGGATCGTAGTTAAAATCTTCATGTAACCCTACTCCCGTGCGAACTTTACACGGAGGTACGAGCTCGTGATTATGGTTTTCGTCAAAATGAGTTACACGGTACCCATCATCACCTTGACGAGAAATCACTAGCTGAGCCGTGCAACCGACTCTCGTTTCCTTTCACGGTCTCTTCACTTTCATGTCCCTTTTATCCTTCTGCCTGTACGCCTCTATGAAACACGTATATCTCCTAGACACCACAGCTCCATCTATTTTACTCCTATTGACATAATCCTTACGAACGTTAAACCCTACTCGAGCCGCATAAGCATTATAGAACTCGTAAGCGTGATCTTCCGAGTCAAAACCCATACCAAGCTTTGGAACCCCCTGAGGTTCCAGATAACCATCCAATTCCCCCTCAACCGCCTCAACGAAGGATATTCTCTTTTGTGACGGTAACAAGTGAGCCGTGAACGGCGTTACAAACTCGTGATTGTGCCTCATTTCGAAATGAATGACGCGATATTTGCCATTCGGTTGCTTTGTGATGGTCGTATGAGCTAAGCAACCCATTCGCGTTTCTTTCCTAACTTTATTCACATTCACGTCCCGCTTGGTCGATCCATACCCCTGCCTGTGACAGTTGTATCTTCGAGACACCACGACCTGTAATCTTACTTCTATTAACAAAATCCTTCCGTATACTAAACCCTTCCATGAGAGCATACCGATTGTAACACTTGTACGCATGGTCTTCCGACTCAAACTCCACTCCGAGTTTTGGCACTATATAATTACCAACTTCATCTGTAACTTGAACAGATTCAGACGAAACACTCGAAGGCACACGCTCACGTTCCGAATCATCACCCAATCCCTGCCCCTCACATTCAACATGTCTATTTAATCCATGTTCTTCAACAGACAAACCATTACGGCTAGCGAAATCGCGTTCACCATTGGTTTCAACAGCATTTTCATCAGACAAAGCATCTCCGCAGCTATATGTACTCTCACTATCCATATACACAGAATCATTAGCAGAAGGAACTTCTTGGCCCGCATCATACGAAAAGTTTCGAGCTTCAATTGGCTGCTCTATAAAAGCATCCATCAAATTTTATTACAATAAACAACCCTGGAAGCAGACAAAAAAATACCATCTCAGTGAATCCCATTCACATCACACTCAACAGTCTCAACAGTAGTAATTACAAATACAATCTCACATTTCCTTATAAGTAACATTAACAGTTTAACACACAGATTATGCAAAATGATTACTTCCAAGATTATGGGATCTATATATAATCAGTAATAGGAGCAAAACAAGCTAACATCAAGCAGTACAAACCAATAAAAATCAAGTCTTGACAAGTTCATACAAGCTGAAATAAACTCACTGGCAAATGGTAAGCAAAATCAAGAATAGTAAATCGTACTATTGTTTAAACTGAAATTAATTGATTGATAGAAGAGAACCTGACGTAAGGAATTGTAGAGGATAGGGAGAGATGGAAGGGAGCGAAACGATGTCGGATTTAGACCGGCGATGCCTCTGCGGTGCTGTTGAATCCAATCTTATCCAGTGAGATGAGATGAAAAGCCAATATTTTATCTTGAGACAACGCGACTTTAGGGTTGGGTAATGTTTGATTTCTTTTTACTACTAGTACTATTTTAATTTCCGATCTCGAATTCGAGATCACGCAACTTAATATGAAACAGAGTTTCGAATCTGTACATGGATTTTTGAATCAAGTCTTAACTGGATCTTCTTTAATAATTCTTTCATAAATTTTCATTTTACACGTTTCGTTAATATTTTCACGGTCTATTTCTGAAAAAAAATTATTATACTTTGTTCACTAACTAAATTATTTTATCAATAATTTATTCCTACTTTATTTAAACAATACGTCACTCCATCTCTCTCACAATTTTAATTCATTATTTACTAAATACCTCACTTAAAACTTTACTTTTCTTAAAACTTGTGTCACTCATTTTGTGAAAGAACTATTGGGACGGAGAGAGTATATATTTGTAGGAATTAATTGAGTTTCCAGTGTAGAAAAAGAATTCCGTTCATGAATTCGAGTATCATACAACTTGAACATGAACTACTGGTCA